>VZTU01001284.1:318103-381553 GCA_013400835.1 Zapornia atra
GGGCGGCTCCGTGCCGGCTTGCGGGCTGCCCCCGCCGCCCCGGGGCTCGGAGTGGGGCTCGCAAGGTGCGGGGAGGCCATAACACAAGCAGGCTGTTACTCAGGCAGAGAGCGATGTTAACTCAGCACAAACTCCCAGGAAGGTGAGCGGCCCCATAAGCACCAACTGCACAGGCTTTTGCCCGCTGCATGCGTCGCGCTGATGAGGATGTTAAAGCCGCCCTGACCCAGCACTGGCAACAGGCACTGAAGCTCCTCCGGGCGCTCGGCGATGGTACTCGCCCCTCCAGGGTTCAGCCCCTGATCCAGAGAGGAGCCAAGGGGTCGTAGCGGGTTACAGAGGCACAAACAGGAGAGAAGCCAGGCTTCCTGCTTCCAGGCAGGACTCCAAACCCAAAGAGCATAATTAAATATTTTAAATGACCAAACAAACGTCTTCTGCCTTCCTTAGCTCCTTACACCCATCTTTGTGGTGGCGAGTTCAGGTGTGACGGCGATGGTGCTGAGCACGCAGCACCTTTCACAGCCAGCCTCACGTTAGAAGTAAGAAGGGGTTAGGAGGGGCTGTCTTCTTAAATAAAGAAATAAAATTTAGAAAGCGTTATGTATTACATTAAACCCTCTGCTAATTATTATTATTATTTACACCAATTAAAATTAGTTGATGTCATCTGGAATCGGGCCATCAGCTACTATGCGAAGTAGGCCCAGAGGAAGACCCCAGCACATACACATAATAGCAAGTTGATGTTCAGGACGTGTTTCACCAGCGGTTCCTCCTCCAGGGAAGCCACGGGGAGTGGCTCAGACTTAGTCGTCGCCACGTTCTCGGTGTTTTCCTCTTTGCGCTCCATCCCACAGAGCCACAGAAGGATGGTCATCAGCTTCGAGTTGCCTTTGGCGTTAGTCGTACCTAGAAAGACAGTGAATAGTGAGGTACCGATTTCACCAACAAAACACATCCCAGGAACGTATCGGTGTGGCCCTGTACAAAGGTGCAAAAATGCACCAGTGTTTTTGAAACGAATGAACTATCTACCCTGAGGTGTAGGGAGCCTTTCAACTAGTGTCTTTTGGGGCCATAGTACCAAATTCATTCTTCCCTGGAGCTCTGAGCTCAAGCTTTGCTCTTCCAAATATTTGGTTAACAATAGACCAAGCCTAAAAGCTCAGCTGCAGCTGCTTGGTGCCCCTCAGCTTCCTCTGACAAGTGCACACTCTACTCCATTTAGGGTTACTCCACGCCACACACGTGTAAATTAAATTCTCCCAGCTCGTGTGTGGGTTGGGGCATACATGACTAAACACTGGGAAGGCTGCTGTCACTCACAACAACCGTGAGACTTCCCAGCAGTGGGGAGTCTGCGCTGCAATTCATTAACTTACTGATCTTTTAAACAGCTTTGTTACAGATCAAAGGAATATACAGCAAAAGCTGCAAATACACAGTGTCCCAAGCCTGGCCAAAAACAAGTACTGACAATCATCGCTGGAGAACACAGAATGAGTCACTATGTGTGTTTGTACCTAATACCGACAAGTACAAGTTTTTAAAAATGTAAATCCTCCTTCACTGATCTGTCAAGAACTCCGCCCAGGGCTCTGGGTTCTCCCTGCTGCTAGAGTCGATCAGAAAACATCACTGAAAAACAGAAATGGAATTTCATGAAAATAATTGTGCTTTTCCTCCACCCTCCCCTTTTCCAACCAGTTCTCCTCGCAGCAGGTGCCAGCAGCACCAGTCCCTAGTTGCAGGATAATGGGCACGGCTTTCTGTATCCCATCCAGCTCCTTCTTGATTTCAAGCCTATCTAATGCCATCAAGAGATGGAAAAGAAACTAAACTTCTGCTTAGGTAACACTGTCAGGCAAAAACCTTTTAGCATGCCCTGAAGTTACCGAAATCCAGAGGAAGTAGTTTTAATGTTTCTTGTCTTCAAAGCCTTTACATAATGCCTAGAGTAGGTAAGTGTAGGTATTACTGAATGCGATGTCGGAGCACTTACATTTATTATCATTTGAACTATTTTCAGAAGCAATGCTTATATCAATCTGGAGAGCTGGGCGCTCAGCTTCACACACTCCTTTTGCAGCGTCAGGGGAAGGGCTGACTGCTAGGTCTTTCTTGACTGGTAGATCCCCACGTGTGAACCAGGTAAGCCGACTTATCTGATGGCATGAAGAGTGGTGTTAAAGAAAACTGCTGTCATGGTTGTTCAGAGGACTACCTTAGTGGTAGAGCAGCCTGCAGAGAGAAGACTTAAGAGGGGCTGGGATCTGTTCTCCCACTCGGTTGGAGCAGGTGAACAGCCAAGTGCTCAGCTGGTAACTACAGAAGCGACAGCTACCGTTGGCGCATCGGGTTTAGGTTTGTCTGGAACACGACAGCTGTTTGTGCAGCGACACTCTCTGAAGGATGGCATTCTTCACTCTCCATTGCCGAGGAGGAGACATTCCTGCACGGGACCATCACTGGATGCAGACTGAGGGAAGTGAAGGGAGTAAAAGAATGGAAATCGGGGTGGCCAGGGAGGAACGACTCAAAGAACGGGAGGTGCTGAGAGAAGACAGGGGGGGAGAAATGATCATTTTCTTCTAATACGTAAAAGACTCATTAAAGAGGAGTGTTCTCAGTATCAACAATAGGGTGGACAGGGAGGGATGAGCACAAAGGAAGCTGGAAAGATTCAGGTTGGAGATGAGGAAAAACTGCTACTGAAAGGGCAGGCGAGCTCTCCGATGGATCCCACACCTCCCTGGGCACTCTCCCTCTCTGGGGACTGTTCAGAGTAAGTTCACCAGGTCTTTCAGAAATACATCAGGTTAGTCCTGTCTCGAAGCAAGAGGATGCATTGGCTGTACGATTTCTGGAGGTCTCTGGCCCCTCTTTCTGCTAGTAATGTTTTTCTGCAGCCTCAGTACAGCTATTGAAAGCAGTCAAACTGGCACAAACCTGTTCCAGAGGAAGTGTGCTCTCTGCCCTTGATTTCTCTTTTCTGCGAGTAAAAATGGTTCCTCACTAAATTAGTAACAGAGTTGATAGAGATGACCCAGAAGCTGGAATTTCTTGGAAAATAGAGGGGAAAAAGCTAATTTGTCATGGATTAAGCACACACATTTGAAACTCAAGAAGAGCTCTTTGTAGCATCTACCTTTGACCCGTTTCCAGGGTGAGAATCTGGATTTACGGGACCGAAATCTGACATGGCAGCAGGGTGCTGGAGCAGAGGAGGGACTGATGTTACAGGTTATTGCAAGTGTGGTCATAAATAAAGAACAAATGAAAACTTCCATTTCTAGAATATGTATCCCCACATTGCTCCACTGGATGTAGCGCGGGGCATCCTGGAAGACATCTACAAGTAACAAAAGAAATCCGAAGGGGTGACGCACCATTTCTTTCGAGGGGGGTTCTGTGGCCATGCTCACAACCAGCACAGTGACCATGGAGATGGCAGCCAGGACCATGGAGAAGTAGAGATAGTGCATGTACTTCACCACGCCTGGTCGGAGGTCGGTCTCGCCGCACTGGGGCACTGGGTAGATGAAGTCCAGCACCAGCCGAACGATGCCCAGCAGCAGCCCGATCACCAGGCCCCAAAACGCACCCTAGGAAAGGAAGGGTGTTCTTTACTGGAGCAAGCAGCTTGTACCCACCCAGGATCCAGGGCTGTACCTGTGTGCACAGGCTATAGGCTGACCAGGCTTTCTCCCTGCTGCTTTTTTTTGGGTGGGATTCCCTCTCCCTTTTCTGCTCTTGCTGTCTAGGTCTGCAGTGCTGTTACAGTAGCCTGGTACCTCTCCTCTGTGGGGTCAGGTGGGTCACTAATTTCAGTATGGAGATATACTGTATATAACCTTATACAGAATACTTTGAAGACTGGTATTTGTATCCTAATGGTTGCCTTAACCCTGGGGCCAACAACTGTTTGGGAGGACTTTACCCAGTACTAATAATGATGGAAAAACTGGGGGGTTTTGGGCCCCTGATGCCATTTGGCCCACCATCTCCTCTCCCTGGGAGATGATCCAGATAATAGTCCATGCAGTAAACACACTGATAGCTAGTAAGCCCCTGACAGGCTTCAGCATTTGTGAAGGACACCCTGAATTAAGCAATGCAGTCAGCTCTCTGCTGCTGAAATGCCAGGGGAGCCTTTGAAAACCAGCAGGAATTGCTTCCTCCTGAGCAGGTGATGGTCGCTTGGGCTGTGCAGAGGTCTGGGTGCATTTGTTCTCCCAAACACTACAAGAGGCGGCAGAACTGCAGCCTGGGGTGGTGGTTTGAACTGCAACACTCTTTCTAGGACAATGAGGCAACAGAGATGACTGTGCTGTGCATAGCAGAGTTGTTACCTTTTCATTTGCTCTCTTCCAGAAACAGCCCAGTATGAACACTATTGCCACTGGGGGCTGCAGGTAGGAGCTGATGGACTGGATGTAAATAAAGAGCTGCCCTCCCTGGCCAGCCTGGACCAGTGGAATCCACAGGATAGAGACCACAGTGAGCAGCAGCACAAAGACCCTGTGCAAGGAAAAGATGCCGTTACTGTTAGCTCAGGCCGTTCTTTGCCAGTCGCTCAGCTTGTGCAACTCCTACGGAGACGTCTCATAACCATAAGGCCCTCGCTCTAGCTAAAGGAGGGAAGGTTTAGACTAGATATTAGGGGGAAGCTCTTCACAGAGAGAATGGTGAGGGGCTGGAACAGGCTTCCCAGAGAGGTAGCAGATGTCCCATCCCTGGAGGCGTTGAAGGCCAGGTTGGATGGGGCCCTGGGTAACCTTGTGTAGATCCAGGCCTGGAAGGTGGTGGTCCTGCCTGTGGCAGGGGGGTTGGAACTTGGGGTCCCTTCACACCTGGACCATTCTATGATTCTAAGATTCTGTGATTCTAGGCCTCCAGCAAACACATGCAATACGAAGATACTCCAGCTGTACAGGGGCAGCAGGCTGTGAGGTGCCCAGATGCATCCCTAATGCTCAGGCTCTGATGTAATGCACATGTCCGAGTTCTCCGTACCTGCCAACGATCATGAGTTCCCACTCGGAGCAACGAGGACGGATATGTTTCCAGAGGTCCATGGTGAAAATGGTGCTGGCACTATTAAAGATGGAAGTCAGGGAGGACATGAGAGCTGCTATCATCACAGACATCATCAGGCCCCTGAGCCCTGCAAACAGAAGGAGAAATACGGTAATTCCCAATAACCCCACTGCAAGGTGTCCTCAAATGCTTCTTTGAACTAGAACAGACTTCAGAAAATGGTTTTAGCTCCAGTTTTAAAATGGCAGTGATAGGGAGGTGTTAACAGCTCAGTGTTAAAGTTCTGTGCTTTATCCCTTATCCAAAGCAGAACTGAATTAGACCTCTGGATATGGGATCAACACCCATCTCTCCTGTTGTATTCTGTCCCTTGCCACCGTCTCACCAGGCTGAACATAAACCCCACTTAGAGTTGCAGGGTATTTTCCTCTCCCAACTCCTCTCAGAGACCTTTAGGCTGGTGCGTACCGTACCCATGACCAGGCTCCTTACCTACAGGCAGAAGTTCTATGACCAGCTTAGGGTAAGCAATATCAGAACAGCCAGATGGGTTGCCACAGATTTTTTGGCAAATTTCTGCATCTGCACAAGCCACCAGATCTAAAATAAGGAAAAGTGAGTGAGAGGCAGTATTATGTAGTCATGATACATCGACACAGCTAACCAGCTTAGTCTGCTGCATGTTGTAAACAACTTTGTACGTGAAATACTGGATACTGGAAAGCTTCTGGCACATAACACAGGACCATCCCAACACGGCAAGGGCAGCGCTGAGCTTCCCCCTATTTCCTTTTTTTCCTATCAGTTTAGGTAGTTGACCTGCCCTGCATGTCTGATCCTTCTCTAGGAACGTGGCTCACCTGAGGATTAAGGCTACCCACCTCCTCATGGACAGGCACATCCACTGACAACGCTCAGGGTGGAACCTTAGTATTTCCCTGAGGGCCTCACACTTAAATACCAGGAGAGTAACACGTTGAGTGCAGAGGGGTCCTGAGTGCATGATGAAAATGCAGAGCAGCTGCAGACAGCGAGCTCAGAGCAGATGGGCACAGCTGCTGTGAGAAGGGATGCAAGCCAGCCAGCTGCTATGGCACATGCAGCAGCACCTTGTGAAAGTGCATGTCTGGGGTCTGCTGTAGGAGAATCATAGAATCATAGAATGGTCTGGGTTGGAAGGGACCCCAAGGATCATAGAGCTCCAACACACCTGCCACAGGCAGGGCCACCAACCTCAGGCCTGGAGCTACACAAGGTTGCCCAGGGCCCCATCCAACCTGGCCTTGAACACTTCCAGGGACGGGGCATCTACCACCTCTCTGGGCAGCCTGTTCCAGCCCCTCACCACTCTCTCTGTAAAAAACTTCCCCCTAATATCTAATCTAACCCTTCCTTCCTTTAGCTTTAATCCATCCCCCTTGTCCTGCCATTATCTGCCCTTTTAAAAAGTTGAATCCCCTCCTGTTTCTCTGCTCCCTTCAGGTACTGGAAGGCTGCAATGAGGTCCCCCCGCAGCCTTCTCTTCTCCAGGATACGTATTCTTCCTCTTAAAACTGGAAGGAAATTCCTTCATACTTTGGGAATTTGATGAAACCTTTTAACTTCCTGGGTAAATGCTGCTCCAGCTCCGTAGGGCAGCACAACAGCCCTAAGAAAGGGAATGGGTCTCTCCTTCAGTGCTTACCTGGGAAGAGAATCCGGCTGATCATGCCCGGCATTACCATCATGAAGAGGGGCAAAATTTTCAAGTATGAGGTCATCAAGGAGCCTCCTTTAGCATGAGAGAGGTTTTTAGCAGCAAGGGACCTCTGAACAATGACCTAGGAATGAAGAAGCATGTTTGGTCTGCTGTCAGCAGCGAGGAGCTGACTGTCGATGATGTGACAGCAGGCACATGAATGTGGGGACTTTATCCCCATCTAAACCCTTGCAGTCTTAGAAGGGTGAACACAGGGCTTGGTGTGGCTGTATGATTCTTGCTTTGGATCCCGAGCACCTTAGAGAAGTGCAGGCTCGAAGGGCACTGCTTGTGTCATCAAATCTGAGCCTTGCTTCTGCAGTACACCGTGCTGCATAGCCTGTTCCATAGACAATCATACCCCAGCTTAGAAGTTTCTATTTTCCTTCACAGAATCACAGAATGTTGGAAGGGACCTCAAAAGACTATTTAGCCCAACCCCCTGCCAGAGCAGGATCACCCAGACTAAATCACACAGGAACACATCCAGGCAGGGTTTGGATATCTCCAGAGAAGGAGACTCCACAACCTCTCTGGGCAGCCTGTCCCAGGGCTCTGTCACCCTCACAGTGACAAAGTTTCTCCTTCCTTTGTTAGGGACTTCGCTGACCCGATGGCTAAGCCTGGCCAGGTCATCAGCTCTCCTGTCCAAGCAGGACAGAGTTTGAAACGAACCAAGTGAGTTAAATAGAAAGAGGAGGAACTACAGGAACATTGGGAGGTTGCTTAGGGGTTCAGTCTTGCTGGCTTTGCTGTTGTCACCAGAAGGAATGGAAAACAGAGCCCTGCAAAGTTGAAAGAGTGAATTCACAGGTGGTGCACAGGAAGTGAAAGGCTTGAATTCAAACAGACCAAGAAGCAAAACCATCTTTATAGACTGGGATTAACTCACAAACACATTCTTACCCCTTTTTGTGTTGAAATGATTCCCAAAACCTCATTGTGCATACCAAGTTTTGCATCTTTAGGACTGAAACCATCAGATTTTACTGAATTCCCATCAGAAATTGTAAGCAAGTCCAGGCTATATTGCAAACCCTAGGTGTGTAACCAGATTCAAACAACCAATAGCACATTCTTGAAACCAAAGAAAGAAATAAGCAGCAACCCACCTGGTCCGTACACCAGTACCACAGGGAGGGGATGGTCATTCCCACCAAAACTCCTGGCCAGGGAAGGTCAGAGTTAACAGGGTCTCGGAATATGTGAAAAGCATCTTCTCTTGGCAAGCCACAGCTACTGTTTTCCTTGCGGGTGCTGGGAATGGCATCAAAGTATTTTGCCTGCAAACCTTCAAGACCGCCAACTTCAACAAAGCCTAAAATAGATCATGAGAAGCAGTTATCACATGGGTCAGCACTCTGATTTTCAGTCTCTGTGGTTTGCTATGGGTGATGCTCCACAAGTATTCTTTAGAACGGGAAGCCCTTGGCTCTAACACTGGGCTGGGGGACGGCATAATGCTAAAACTGCTGGCTCCAGGAGGTGCTCCTTCATCTATTACACTGCTTCAGAGCCTATTTCTTTAGAGATTTTCAGGGAGCACTCCTGCATTTTTACCATGTAGAGAACCATTATAAGATTATTTGTATGAGCGTATATATATTCCAACAGGAAAATACATAGAAATCAGTTCCCATAATACCAACTGTGATGATCCAGCTTGTTTGTAGTACTTGGCAAAGCTTCTGCCGTAAGTTTTTAGCAATAAAACCCCAGGGAAACACTCACTGAAAACCATGAGAGTCACAGCCCCGATCAGCATGATGAGAGTTTGCAGAGCGTCTGTGTATATCACAGCTGCCAGGCCACCTGAGGGAGCAGAGAAACAGCAAACTGGGGGGAAACTGGGTTGATTCTATCGTAGCATCTCACACTTCGCACAAGTTTTTGACCAACACCGTCAGCCGAGCCCAATGCCTGTCAGGCTGGTGTGTTCTGACTGTGGTGGGGGCAGTTGGGCCAGTTCCTGGGCATGACACTTTGGCTGAAATGTCTCATCTTTCTTTTCTTTTTTGAATCATGGTGAGTCACTATTTTGTCACTAAAAAGCCGAAGTCCAGTATAAGTACTGCTACGGGAAATACATGGAAAAGCTCCAAAACAAAACCCCAGTTGAATAAGGAGGAGGAAAAAAAAAAGAAAGGGGTGAACTTTATGAGCAACATCGCTAAGGGTGAGCACTGGGAAAGGAGCAACCTTCATTTGTTTGGGATTTGCTGCTTACTCCGTGCATGGCTTTCTTCCATTTGGCCACTCAGAAGCCCTGAAAGGGCACCCAAGATTGACCATGTTTTCCGCATTACACGCCTCATTGTTATGTTAATCACTCATACCTCCAAAAAAGCCCAGAAGAAAAATGTATTGTGCAAATGCCCCAAGCATGGCTTCTCCTTAAAGCAGAACTGACTTGCATCCGTATCTGGTCTGGCCCTACAAGGGGTATTCATTTACTCTTAACCCAGTAATTTTCCCTTAAGAAGTTATCGATTGCTTTCCCTCCCCGTTATCCATACTCAGGGCAAAACCAGATCATGTGGGAAATGCAGGGTGCCTGTCACGAGGATGAGGATGCACAGTGCATTGCACCCAGAGCTCACTATGCAGGGTCTGTGTTAGGATACCCAACCACGTACCCGCAACGGTGTAAACGGCTGTGACGGCCAGCAAGCCTACCACAGCGATGTAGAGGTCCCAGTGTAAGGCTTGCTGAATGAAGAGGGCCCCAGCATACATGTCAACCTAGAGAGAAAGACCGTTATCACAGCTGCGATGACAATCCTACCGACCCCTCAAAGCTAAGTGGTGCCAGGGAGAGTGAGCAGTTAGCTGATGAAGCTGTCTCATTTAGTCGGACCAGTCTGGTTTGTAGCATCTTGGTGATTCCCTGTAGTGTATTCTCCAAACAGCACATCCCTCTGCAGCCCCAGCTCCTGCTTCCCGTGCATCAGGGCCAGGCTTGGTTCAGCGTTTGGACCATTCAGTGCTGCTGGTCACTGCAGACAGCAAGGGTGATGATGGAGCTGTCCCAAGAGAGGGGGAGCATGCACAGCACTCTCTGAAAATGGCATTTGGGGGGGGGGTGAGCTTATCTCTTCCCAGAGCACCAGCAAGCTCTGGGGGAATTGGTGCTGACCAGGGGGCCAGAGCACCCCTGGTGCAAACCTCCCCAGGTACCTGCCGCCTGCTGCAGCACCCGTTTGCCCTCACGTGAATTCCTCTGTGCTGACACACGGCAGTGAGATAATAAAGAGCGTCCTTGGGGTGGGACCCAGGTGGGACCCAGCCCTGAGCAACTAGCTCTGCAGCTACGTGAAAATGCAGCCTTTTAGGCGAGCGTTGGGATAGGCAAGCTGCAGACCATGGAATGACACAAGGATGTAAAAGCATCTGAACAATCCATCTCCCTCAGCAACCATGTTATCAGAAATTTGCATCAGGTGGTTAGGGGGTTTTTTCCCAGAGACCCTGAGCCCAGCGCCTCTGTGCCACCTGAAGCCCGTGGTTAGCAGCTGCTTCAGAGGGGATGCAGGCGGGTGTGTGTCAGTCAGAGCGTCCCTCTTTGGCACCGTACCTACAGGAAAAACACTGGCAGGGACTTGTCTGATTTCACAGCTTTCTGCACTGCTGCATGGTTAATGAACAGCCAGTGGGTCCTTGCGCAAGGGTTGATTCAGTTATTTATTCACGGCCACATCAAACAGGTGCAATAAATCACTAAACTCTTTTCACCTAAACGAAAACCAAACCAGCTCCTACGTCCTTATTCATCCTGCACGTAACAGTGCTTGGTGTCCACACAGGCAGTAAATACACAGAGGGAGGAGACTGGGTGAGCTGCCAGACTTAGAAAATCTAACAAGCAACTGTGTCCACACTCACAACTCAACTTTTCAATGAACAGGACATCGACACCTAGCTTTCCCTCCTCCCATAGCAAGCACTTACATCCCTAATGGAATAAACCCATAAGTTATTTCTCAAAACAACTATAGTCTAGATTCCTTGGGTATTTTGACAACACACCCTCCTCTGGGGATGTAGGGAAGGGACAGTAGTTGCATCTCTCAGCCTTGCTGATCAGCACGTGCTTCCAGAGTGAATTTAATTCACTCTGTTTCCATGTTTTTTTCTACTTACTGATATTTTGGTGAAGATGTAAATGAACAAGTAGAGAATCGCCAGGAACATCTGAATTCTTTTGCCTCCAAAACGTTTCTGCAAGTACTCAGGCATGGTGGTAACCTATGTGAAAGACATCAGGGAAGGTGGCATGCAGTTGCCCCGGTGAATGCCAAGCACTCACCCATGCAGCCATCGTGGGCAGTTTGCACTGACAAAGGACCAGAACAGCCCTGCCAGTTGCACTCTCCTGGTATTTGGGTCTCAGCCGCCAACTTAGGCCAGCACAGCAGCTTAGCAGGCAGGCACTTTGCTGCAATGCCTAACATAAGGCTCACTGTAAACCATGATATGAGAGCCTCCCTCCATCTCCTTGGGAGATGGAGCAGCTCTACTCCACTGCCAGGGGTAGTGGGCCAGTCTGACCCCCACTCTGCCTCTCTGTGCTGCTTCCAGGCCACAGCTCTCCTCCGGGCTACCGGAGCAGTTGGGTACACCCTGGCTCACTGCCTGCCAGGAGGAGCAGAGGCACAGCAGGAGATGGGTAACCTCACGAGCCAAACAGGTGGTTTAAATACCAGGAAAACATGGATGGACACAACATCCCATCTACTTACTCCTGCTGCTATGTAAATTGGGAGGAATAGCCAGGCCAGCACCAAAACACAGAACATCCCCTGCAAGGCAAATGGAAAGGAAGGTCAGAGGCTGGTCGAGGCTGGGTGGATCAGTGGGGACACGGGGACTGGGTTATCCCTCAGAGGCCTCAAACTCCCGGCAGCTGGTGGTGACATACAGCTCATACAGCAGGAGTCTAAACCATTGGACCTGTGCCCTTGTGCAGTGACTCCTTGGTGTTGGGGTTGCCCTGTCCAACACAGAGATGGCTACAGAGCTGTCATGCCACACTCACGTTCCACTCGTAGGCTGTTGCAGCAATTCCCGAGGCAGCTCCTGACCCAGCCAGGCCGATAAAGTGGCCACTTCCCACGTTGCTGGCAAACAGGGATGCACCCACCTGGAGGAAGATAGGAAATGGGATCTGTCCATGGCACAAGGTGTTGTTCTCAACCTGGTGATGGACAAAGGTGTGAACAGGGTAACTCCGTGCTCCAGTGCGCACACACACCGGTGGATTCCCACCATGGAGGTTACAGCTATGGGAGATATGAAATCCTTGTCATCCCTCTGCCACCTTCTTCTCCTGCCTACATGTTCAGTGGCTCCCCACCCTCCTGCAGTTTCTTTCATCATTTGTGGGTGTGTTTGGACCATCCTGCTTCCAAAACAACATCTAGTCTCCCAGGGAGAGCAGGGCAGAAGGTGGGGGCAGTACAAATGTCAGGCCATCAGGGTACTGACTCACCAGCCCAGCCCAGATGAAATACCCAACCTATTGGACTGGCTCAACAGAAAGCTGCATCTGCATGGGGACCACCCAGGTAGTTCTGGAAATCTCCAGAGCTAAGGATGCAAAACCAGACAGGTTTTGCAAGCAGGGGCACAGGGCTGTGGTAGGTGCCCTGCAGTAGCTCTGCTTCCCCAGACTCAAATATGGGGAGGAAAAAACCAACAGTATTTTAACTAAGTCTCTGCAAAACATTGAAGTACCTCTTTGGGTTTGGTTTTGTTTGGAGAAATAAGATCTGCTTGAACAAAAGCGCTCTGCGGTCTTGCTGTAGCCTTGGGGCACAAGCAGTGTAACAATAATGGTACTTACAGGCCACCAAACCATCTGTCCTCCAGCTAGAAAGTAGCCTTTTACAGTGCTGCGCTGCGTCTTCCACATGGACTGGGAAAGCAGAAAAGAAGAACACGGGTTTCAGCAATCATTTCAGTGTCTGCTCAGAGCATCACCAAGTGATTTCCCCAGTGGGAGACTCGGTACTGTCAGCAGGTGATAGCAAAAAGTTTCTTGAAGAACCTCCAGTTGCTGCTGGGAAATCCTGGGGGGCGAGAGAGCAGCAGAGGAGGGAGGGGACCGGCCAATGCTGTAAGCCACGCACAGTTCTTTACCATCTCAGCATTAAATGTTTTCTCTAATATGCAAACTAAATCACTCCTGATCTTCAAGGAAGGCAAGCAGTTTGGGACAAGGACTGTGCACATCCCGAGTTGTTATGTGCAGCCATGAGAAATGCTTGGCATTGCACGTATTACTCATTGACTCCTCTTCTCCAGAGATCTTAGATAGCTCCGTGCAATACCTTCAGAGTTATGCACCACATTTGAAGGGAGCAACGCTTCATCTCTGCCTTACGACAGCCAGATTGTGCTTTTGCTATTGCTATGACAATAGCTGTGCCAAAAGGATGTCCTTCTGCCTTAATTGTGTATGGACAGTATTTTTAATTTGTGGAATCTGCTGTCAAGACCACTGCAGACAAGCACAGGTGATTTATAGCACAGCAATTCCTTCCTGGATGAACAAAACATTATTATTAGCGATACTTTGTACTTAGACAACCTCTTCTTGACAAGGATTCTCAAAACCTTGGCAAACGCTAGAGCTGAACAGTTCTCTGGAGCAGTGAGGACACTTCCCAAGGCCGAAGGGAGGAAAAGAACCTGTGAACTCTTATCTTCCATTGAACCCAGTGAGGTGCAGCCTGGTTCAAACCAGTGCAAAATAATTTGAGGCCAAAACAGACACATTTTTCAGTATAACAGGGCACAAACTAAAGCTTTTAATGGTATCTGCTTACCCACAGCCCAACCGCAAGGACGAATATGAAGTACAGCACAAGAACAGTGATGTCTATGGAGCCCAGTGTCTTCTGGGGAAACGCATCCCATGAGGGGGTCACAGGGGGTGCAGTGCTGCTGGTGGTCTCCATGGCTTCTTATGCAGGTCAAGTGCTTTTCTGTCTCGATGCATATATCTGTTAAAAAATGGGCGACATGGTTAGGAGGAGATGTGTCAGCACTGTGAAGGTGTTGACTGTTTCTTGGACAATTCAGGGGGTTTCAGCTCTGTGGCTCTGGCTGTGGTGCTGCTCGCAACGGAGCTGTGGAGAGGGCTCTTGTCTCTGGCATTCGCCTTCATCTGTGATTCCCTTTCTGTGGTGTGAAGATGCTGCCAGCAAGCAGGCCAGCTGTGAGTTGGTTGGATTTCTTTTGCAGTGGATAATTTTCTAGCTGGTGGAGAAATGGACTCATTAGGGTGAAGGTGTAACAGCAGAAGCAGCCAGAGGAAAGGCCCAGGATGGTGACAGCAGCCTGTGGGCCCCAGCACAGCAGCATTGCAGGACTGGCCTTGATAAAAAGCTGCAGCCAGAAATGTGCCTGTGACGGGCAGCGGGATGTGAAGACATGTGAGCTGCTCCAGTGGCAGTGGGATTTTCCTCCTTTGCTACAGCGAGAGCTAAAGCCTGAGTGCAGAGTGCTTGGGTGTCCTCCTGGGCACGGCTGACTTGCCAGCAAGAAGGCATTGCCCTCTCCACTCCCTTCTCAGGAACAGAGGCCGGTAGTGTGTCTCCAGGAACGGGGATGGCAGTACCCTCCACCCCAGATGAGGAGGAGCTACCACCAGTAGACAGTGCAGCAGCGTTGTGGGACCAGCACCACAGGGCAGAAGAGCCAGTGCCGGCGCTGGGTCTCCTGCCTGCGCACCAGCCCACAGAGGCATTTCCTGCACAAGAGATACTCACCTGCTTCCCACAAGAATAAAAACTCATTTTCTTGTCCAGAAATGCCCAGTGAGGAGGATGTGGCACCACAAAGGGACCTCTGCAAGGGCTCCCTCAACCCCTCCTTTGGCAGTGGGACAGGATAAAGTCCATGCCGGAAGGTTGGTCGGGTATTTGAATTAATGCATTTCCTCCTAATTTCCTCCTCCTCCCCTCACCCAGGCTTGTCCCCTCTGTGAGTGGCAGCCATGGCATAGCCAAGGCCCTAGCTCAGTGGTGGCCGCTGACGGTCACTGGGGATGCTGGAGCCCAACACCTCAGTGCCATGCTCCAGCCACAGAGCAGGTCCAAGATTATTTCTCTCACCCTGTTGAGCCAAGGAGATGGTTCCTCCGAAGAGGGCAGGATCTGTGCTCTCCGGCCTTGGTGTGGCCTTGCAGCCAGCTCAGCACTGGGTCCAGCCCCGGCGTTGCCGGGATGGCTGGGCTGGTTGTCTGCTGGTCCTTGTCCTCCTCCTGCCTATGCGGCTGGCCAGGTCCTTTTGCCACTGTTGCACTTGTAAGGTGACACTTATAAGCTCCCTGCTGCCAAAAAGCTGAAGAAGGTGGGGCGAAGGGTTGCCTGCACCGGCCCAGGGCTCCTGGTGTGGGCGGTGGGACAGCAAGCAGTCAAACAAGTTCTTCCTCTGAACCCCAGTCAAACAGCCAAGCACAGACCAAAACAGCCGCCCTGTCCCTCTTGTCTTGTGTTTCACGACCTCCTGCTTCACCCCTTTGGCGTGGTGTCGAACAGCGGCTGGAACCTGCCCTGACCTCACCTGTGAGTGCAACCTGCTGCTCCCGTGCACCGGTGGCACCGCCGGCACCTACCGCCCAGGCGTGCGAAGGGAGCGGAGCAGGAGCAGAGTCAGAGTGCCACGGCCAGGGAGATGCAGCGATTTCTCCGGCTGAGCAGCATTCAGGAGGTCAAGCGCTGCCCTGTGTCCCTGCTGCACCCAGTCCTGCAGCTGCGGGCTCTGCCTGCAGCAGGGCTGCCGGGCTTGTGCATTTATGGAAAGGTTGGGTGATAAACAAGTAGCTTCCCAGCAGCAGATACAGCTGCACAGCTGGCGGGTGTATCCTGAGGCATCAGCAGCCTCCTGTGCAAGAGCCAAAGTGGGTACAGAGCCATGTTGTGGTTGAGTGGCAGTCACGGCAGCGCCGAGCTGGGACCAGGGACTTTCAGCATCTTGCCAGAGCTTTGTCTATGCTTTTTAAAGCTCCTGGATCCCACTGAATTCCTTAGGAGCTTCTGTCTTGCCAGGAGGCAGGATGCTGATGATCAGAAGATCAGTGCTACCCTTACCTCTTTAAGAGACAATGGTTCTTGGCCGACGCTGCGTTTTTACTGGCACGCTGAGCCTCTAGCTAGGAAAAATGGGGTTTGCCATGCCAGCCTCGGGAAGTTGGTAACCCCACTCTTCTTTCTCTTTGGCAGCTCCGATGTTGCTGTGTCTTTTTGTCCAGAGACACTTCCCATCTCAGGGCACCGGCAGCAGAAGCTATATATGCTCCAGTCTCGCACCGGCTAGAGCCACACATGCAGGGGAGCATTGTGTCTTTCCCTCCGAAATGTGTGCAGACCTGGTGCTGAGCTCTTCAGGCATTTGTGGTGCCCATCAGTAAAGAAAGGAAACGTGGGATACACTCCAGGGGAAATTCCCAGAGCAGCATGCAGGTGCCCGGTTAAAGCTCCTCGTGCAGCTCCCAGAGGCTGGACGTTAGGAAACACGGAGCGGGCTCGGCAGCTCTGATTTCAGATCCTCACTCTGCCACAGCCCAGTGGAAATTTTGCCCATTTTGTGAATTCAGCTCACAGCCCGGTCTCCCTCGGTTCCTGGCACAGGCGGCAGCGCTTTGCTCGCCAGAGATTGTGAGGAGGAAACATCCGTGGCATTGAAATGAAGGCGCTGAAGCCAGCCTTTTATCAATGGTCCCAGGAGAGACACAGCCCACGTGGGTCTCGAGTAACCCGGCGGGACTGTCTCTCTCTAAATGCCTCTTCGAGGGGATTTTTTTTAAGTATTCCCAGGTCCATTGACCTCCTGAAGCCACCACCACTTGCTGAGGCTGAAACCCAGCTCAGCAGCAGCCCCGAACCCACGCATCACCCAGAGCTCCCCGATTTGAGGTAGAAGCTGAAAGGGAACTTACTGTGCTCAGCTGGGTCTCATTCTGTCCCCTGCGCCGGGCACCACCAAGCCTCTGCCAACTGACAGGCAGCTTAAATATTGCCAGAGAATCGGGATTTGCCAGTGGAGCTGTTAACGGTGTCACAAGGAATGAGAAGGAATATTTATAGTCAAAGTTAAACTAATGGCCCGAAGTTACTCTTTTGGTCTCCTGTAGCTCTGGTGAGAAGTGTATTATTTTCACTATCAGGGCTCATGGGTCAAACTCCACAGAGTGCCATTCTCTTAAGCAATCTGCACAGCTAGAGAAGAGAGAAGTAATAGTAATAAAAATCTGTGCTGATGTCCTCTCGAGCTGACAGCTCGCGACACAGGGGGGAGCTGACAGCCAGCCCTGTCTCTCTCAGTTTATGCCTAAGCCTTACAAAGAGCTGAATCCCCTCATGGGCTGTGGCTCATAACTAATTTCTGAGTCTGCAGGTTAATTCCAAATCAGGTCCTCTTCTGAGACTGGGTTGGAGGTTTTGGCTTCAGCATCATCTGTCTGAAAAAGCTTGATAAACATGTACAGCCAAATAACATGCAGAGAACGATGCTGAAGAGGGACCTTCCATCACAGCGAGACTGTGGCAGGAGGCAGCTCAGACATCTCTGAACCTGGGGTGCAGAAAGCCCCAGGGCAGGTAACCTGCTAGCTGGGAGGGCAGATTGAGCATGGGCACTGTCCTTACACAAGCCTCATTTGTATCCCAACAGCGGAGTTAAACTTTACTCTATGGGATCCCCTAAGGACATGTTTTACTGGTGAGTCCTCAGCTCTTCTGTGACACCTGGGTGAAAGTCTCAGCCAAAGCAGGGCAGCCCCCAGGGAACACCAGTCCCACATCGCTGGTCAGCTGTGAGCAGCAACTCTGAGTGCAGGTGCTGCCTTTGTCTCCCTCCCTCCCCAGTCATTTAATGTAACTAACTGGTTTGTGGAACCTGCTCTGACAGGGCAGATGCCAGCTGCTGGAATCAGAAATTCAGCTCTCACCTTCACTTTTGAATTTTCTAGCTTGGCAATTGAGACAAGTTAAATATAAAAAAGGCCCTGCAGAGCCTAAGAAAGCAGAAAGCAAAGTAGGAAAAACCTGTATTTTAGCTCATCTCTTTTTTTTCATGCTCAACTCAAACTTCTTACAAGCATAAGCCAAGGTCTTTGATTCTTGAGATTGAGGATGCTTTAATTTAGTCCACTAGGATTTGGAAATTCCCAGGTTTTCCTAAATTGTGTTGGAATAATGCAGATCCTTGCAGGCTTCTAATTTGGCATCCAGGTCCCTCATGCTAGCTCCCAGTCTGTGCTGCTTTTCCCTGACTTCCAGCCCTTCCAGGCTGAAGCTGAGACCTCTGGTTCTCTCTTTGGCATCTTTTGTGGCACCTAGAAAATAATTACAGGTCAGGGCCCTTCAAACCCTTATTGAGATACTTAGAGGTCAGGGGCTCATACATGGTTCCACTGTGGCTCAGGGATGCCAGCCTGATTCCGTTTTATCCCAGACCATTCACCGTCAGGCACTGCAATCACATCTTCACCATGACTTTACTAAAGCTGTTTACTTTCTCTTCGAGGTCTTTCCCCCTCCCATTTTTTGCAGGAAAGTGTGTAGAAACCTTAAATAATCCAAAATTTCAAATGTAACCTGGGACTTTCAGGGTCACCGTTTCCCTCTCTCTGTCAGAGGATGTATGTGGCACGCCATGCTGCAGGCTGACCCCAGGCTGCTGCCTGAGTTATTGCTTCCTTCCCGAGGGCAGGCTTTCCTGTGAAGACCATCCCATGATCAAGGTTGGCGCAGGCATTCTTTTAAGGCAGGACTGCACAAGGCTCGAAGGAGAGCACCCAGCCAGCACACCGGTTTGGGGGAGAAATTACCTGATGTTTGCAGCTAATCACGGAACAGCCAAACAAGTGTGTGCAGGAAATGATCCCGACTGTCTTATGTATCAAAGGAGCCTCCGGGTCATCATTTCTGTGGCAGTTTATGGGCTGCAGCCAGGGCAGTGCTGGACCGTGAAGCTTGAGATCCTGGGGGGCTGCAGAAGAGCCAGGCTTGATCAGCCAGGAGGGCTGAAGAAACATCAGGAGAGGTTCGAGCACTTTAAATGCATGCACCCAGCAAGGGACTTCCACCAGAAACACTTTTTTGACTCTGTTCAGAGCTGTGTCACAGCTGATGGTGCCAGTGGCCTCCAGGGAGGACCCAGTGATTGGGCAGGCTGCTGTAAACAAGCTAAACTACAACCAGGAAATCTGATACGAAACCGGTCCCTATCTATCTGCTGTTAGTGTAAAGGGAGATAAATTGCTCCGGGGACATAAACTCAACCTCAGCCAAGAATTCCTTTTCAGAGGGAAACAATTCACCGGCTCATATGGTCACTAAATACTTTCTTCTGAAGGCTGCAGAAAAAAAAATCCATGCTATTTTAAGAATTTGCTGCTCAGATTCATCACGCCACCAGCCTGAAAGCTGGCCTGAAAAGCAGCTCTTTTCACAATTATGCAGTTATTTTGCCCTGCAGCAGCCCGAGCCCAGCAAGCTCAGATCCTACACCTCTCTCCTGTAGATGCGAGGGGCCGATGCTGGGAAGTAGTGTCACAGCAATGCCAGGTGCAGAGTTCCTCATACCTTCCCCTGCAGCTATCGTTCCAAGCAGCTTGTGACAGAACACAGGTACACGGTCAGGAGGCAGAAGGCAGTAGCTTTATTTTAGGAACAGCACATTGGGTGGAGGCTGAATTGCGAATATACACAGTCCTGTTATCAAATAATAATAACCCTACGCCAGAAGTTCTGGTTCTTTGAAAATATTCACATAAAATTACCAAAGGGATCGGAGGTCTAACTATTCTGGAAAGTTACACCATGTAGCAAAATCTATGTACAGCCTTTTCATGTCTGTAGTGACAGTTTGAAAAGAACCTCCAGTGGTTTAAATATTGAATATGTTTTTAGAAAAAGAAAAATAATAATAGTCATCATCATCAACTGGATGCTGTGTGCAACAGAAAGGGGAGTGGGTGAGCACTGCCCTGACACTGCCGCCTGGGCAGAGGAGAGGCAGAGGTGGATGGGGCTGGACCTCTGGGAACACAACGCTAGGAACTACCTGGCACTTAAAGCTGTATAAACTGAGAACACTTGTGAAAATATACTTCACGTTCTAGAGCAGGGTTTAAAAAATATTTACTGAAAAATGAAGGTTGGGTGGTCGTAAGGTCTCCTGGAAATAACGTGCCCGTCGGTGGGTCTCTGCTTGATCAGGGGCTGTGGCGAGAGCTCTTGCTCTGGCAATACGATGGGAGGAAGGCTGCCTACGCTACGGCTTGCTGGAGCACTTCTGTGGGACAGGAGGCTGGGGGGTGTTGGGTTTGGAAGGCAATGGATGCATTTTGCACAGAGTAATGCCTAACAATAGTAACGCACTGTAGGGTTGCTGCTGGAAAGCTCTCGGGGCGCTGTGTCACCCAGAGACGCATGCACTGACCACGGGGTGCTGCTAGCCCTTTTGTCCCACAGGACATCTCAGAGGGAATTAAATCAGCTAAATAACAATCAGACATTGTTGAAAGATGGACGCAGATGCTTCTAGAGTTCCCTGGGTATATTCAGCCCAAATGCCTGGTCATTCAGTAAGGGGACTCTTAGGACTCCAACCTTTGGGAGTGACTAAAGGAGGGCAGGGGATGTATTTCCTGCTGGTCTCTGCTGTGGGTCACAGGTGGTACTCGGGGCTGCAGAGGACTCATGCTTGTTTTTGGGCTACCAGAGGTTCTGTACTTTCCAAGGAGGCACCAAAATGCTGAGGGATTTATGTCTCCTGGCAAGACCCAATAAGCCTAGTGCTGATGTTAAACTCTTGGGAAGATTTCAAGAGCACTGGTCTCTGCCACACCTTTAAGCACAGCTGCAGCCAGGAAGGACTCTAGGCTTTCCTTACACTCCAGCACAGCTGGGTAGAACCTGGCTGGATCCATATTTGGGACCACATGGATGTGCCAGAAGGGTTCTGCAAGGTTGTGCTGCTGGCAATGATGGGGGGTTAAAGTCTCCGGGTCACCACTGGTGATCTCCACTCTGCTGTTACAGTCTGCTCAGGTAGAGCTCCAGCCCTGCACTGCACTGCTCAAGGGCAGGAGGGCTTTGAGAGAGATTTGAGCGGAGCTCAGCAGCTCAGCAGCATTACTCCTCAGAGTCCCATGGGAGCAGGTGCTGGTGGCATCCCTCTTCCTCATATCCCCATGTTCCCTTCCCCACCTAACATGCTCTGGCTTCCCAGAGAATCTGTGGCTGGGCTTTAACCCCAGTGGGGTTGTGGGGAAGGTCTCCAGCAACCGCAGTTATTCATGTTCTGGGAACATGAGAGAATGGGGTTTTACCCAGATGTGTCAGAAATCCTTGACTGACTGGAAACAGAGGGTGCTAAGAAAGCTGTTGCCAAGACCAGCATGATGTTTACCTTCATGTCCTCATGCCTCACCCTTGCACCCATCCACTGTCACCTGTGGTGCCTTCTCAGTGTCCAGACTGCCCCGACCCCTCGGTCTGTGGTTCTGCTTGGTGGTAGCAGGTGACAGCAGCATATTTACAACCAAACTCTACAGGAGCAAATTGCACTTTGTTGGCAATAAGTTGTTGCACCTTGCATTGCTGCAGGCCCATCACCAGGCAAGGGGGGAGGTCATCCTGGGGCTGCGCTGGCTCTCACCAACCTGCACATCGCTGAGTGCCCGCTGCAGGGAGAGAGCAAAGAGCAGGAGCTGAGTATTAGGCCAGAGCAGCTGGTGGGACAGGGAGATGTTTCAATGGCTTCTACAGACTTCATTGTCCCCCAGCTTCCTGCTGGACAAGCCCCTCCGGTCCCTGTGCCTGTTTTGTGGGGCTCCATCCCAGCCTTCGTTAGCCAAGACCATCAAGCCATGACAACAGCTGCATTAGTCTCCATGGGGCTGGTGCTGACTGGTGTTGACTACCGACTGAATATGACCCAGCAGTGTGCCCAGGTGGCCAATAAGGCCAACAGCATCCTGGCTTGTATCAGAAGTAGTGTGGCCAGTAGGTCTAGGGACAAGGTGCCCTGTACTCAGCATTGGTGAGGCTGCACTTTGAGTGCTGTGTCCAGTTCTGGGCTCCTCACCATCAGAAGGACATTGAGGTCCTGGAGTGAGTCCAGAGAAGGGCAACCAGGCTGGGGAAGGGGCTGGAGGGCAAATCCTCTGAGGAGCGGCTGAGAGAGCTGGGGGTGTTTAGTATGGAGAAGAGGAGGCTGAGGGGAGAACTTATTGCCTGCCAGGAGGGTGCAGAGAGGGGGGCGATGGGCTCTTCAGCCAGGTGACAGGAGATGGGACAAGGGGAAATGGCACTAAGCTGCACCAGGGCAGGGTCAGCTCAGATGTTGGGGAAAAATTTTTCATTGAAAGAGTTGTCAGGGCCTGGAACAGGCTGCCCAGGGAGGGGGCTGAGTCACCATCCCTGGGTGTGTTTAACAGATGGGTAGATGAGGTACTTAGGGATATGGGTTAGCACAGGACAGGAACACTTGGACTTGATGATCTTAAAGGTCTTTTCCAACCTAGTGATTCTGTGATTATGTGATTCTGTGCTTGGACCATCAAACCACACCTCAGCCTCCTGCACCAGCCAGCCAAAGGGTATGTTAGAAAAACCACACGTGATGGAGACGCGGGTACGTGTGCTCACCAACAGCTCATCTCATCCCCACAGCTCACCTGCAAGTACAACGGCTCACTGACACCTAACAAGAAACCTCCCTTGCTGGCCGGTCTTGAAAAGCGCAACTCACCTCAAACTTGCTCATGAACTCTGCAAAAATGCCAAAGAAAGCTTCAGAAGTTGTCATTTTTGAGTCTTCCCCAAAGAAGGACAACACCTTGCTGAATTCCTCCATGGCCTTGTGCTGCAGGTCGTCTAGCGATCGCATGGCAGGTTGGGCACTCTCCAGGAAGGACTGAGAGAAATTACTTAAGGGAAAATAGCCACTCTGAGGGTCTGCTACAGATCAGAATCGCTTCTGCTTATCAAATGGCTGGGATTCATCTCAGGTCAAAGAAAGGTTGTGGCCATATGCAACGGGAACCCACTAGCATGCTCGTCTGTCCCTAACCACACTCCTCTGGAAAGAAGAATAACTTGGAAAGCTTTCTGACCTTGAGGCATTGGGTTTCTGCCATGCAGAGGCATGTGAACTAGTGGTCACTACAAAAGCTGCTTCCCATAGTGTTTAAGAGTGAGTGGGGGGGTGAAGATTGCCACTATGGTCTCACCAAGTGCTGAGATGGTCCTTTCTTACCAGCCAGACACAGCCCTGCTGCTTACCAAGGAGGCATGAAGACAGCTGCATGGTTTTGATTGAGGGCAGTAAGCCACATTGATGTTTGGCCCATTTTCCAGAAGGATACTGTCATCACAATTGCAAATCTGTCCTCTGCAGTAGCTGGCATGTTGTGGCAGGCCATCTGTATGTCACTGACGGTGGTGTGCAGGTCCTTTAGGTCAGCTGTTAGCGTTCTCTGATTCACTACATGAGAAGAGAGGGGTCAACAGTGTAAGGAGACATGGGTCTGGGTTCCTTCCTGTAGCAAAGTGAGGGTGACAAGCATGGGCCATCAATCAGGGTGGTTCGTGGCTCTGCACAACCTGTCTAAATTGCCCAGGATGTGACGGACAACCAGACCTTCCTGCTAGCCTCCAGCAGGTTGCTAGCAGCCATTGCTGGGTGCCCAGGCCAAGAGATGCCAAGAACCTGAAAAGGAGCCTGGAGCATGCCAAGTGCAAGGAGCACACAGTACTCATCGGCACAAGAGCAGTGAGGGGTACACGAGTACTTGGGAGGGGGACAGAGGGACTGTACAGGACAGTAGGACAAGGGGCAATATCCAGTCTGTCCTCCGTGGAATGCCATCGTGGCACCAGAGGGATGAGCAGTTAAAACTCCTTGTTTGTCTTGGGTGGCCAAGCCTTAGCTCTTCTACAGGCAAGGGAGCAGGTGAACTGCAGCCTGTCAGGAGGGTTTGGGACACACGTTGCAGCTGTCTCTCTGTGGCATGTATGAGAGAGAAGCTGGGCAGCCCTGGATAGCACATGGTCTGAAATTGGGCATAACCTGGGAGGAGTTTGGGCAGCAGGGAGCCTTCAAGCCAAGTACAAAATCCAGCTAGGAACAGGACAGGTACAGCCCTTCATCAGGGGAAATGTACATCCCCAGGCCTGAGTTTTCTCTCTTATTTACCCACTGCAGCACTAATTCCCAAGGGAATTACTCTCAAACAACAGGGCATGATGTGTACGGAGAGCTCAGCCCATGCTTTGCACGCAGCCAGCCTGTCGTGACACCACCAAGACAAGTGGATGGATAATCACTCTGGCATCTATGGCACTTTTTCTCTTTTATTGCAACCAATGAAGCTGCAAGATCTTCAGTCAGCATGACATACCTGTGACTGGACTGTGACCTCATATGATGAGGGGTGCTGTACACTCTGTACCATGTGTGATTACAGGCTGTAATAATGCTGGCACCGACGCTGCGGGGGCTGCACACCAGGGATGGAAGGAGGCAGAGGCTGGGTGGAGCAGGCCAGCTCCTGGCACTTCCCTCTTCTGTGCCTCATTTGCACTTACAAGATACCTCTGAACTTGGGAACCACTTTTTCAAGTGAGAAGGACTTCAGGTCAGGGACAGAGCCTTGTCTGGACACTCCCATGTGCAGCAGCATGGGGCAGATGGGACCTCCCCATCATACCCTCCCACCCCCATCCTCTCACTCAGGACCACTCCTCACTTGTTTAAGCTGCCGTGCTGCTTGTGCCAACATTGTGCAGCTCGTGACTGATTCCAGACCAGTACAAAACCAACCAACAGCAACATGAAGCCCACAGATGTTTTTGTTCCTTTACCTTTGGAAGCGAGCGGCACTGTAGGAAGATCCTTGGCAAAGCCCAGGAGCTCTGGGAAATGTTGGCTAAGTGATTTGGCAAGAATGTGCAGGAAGGTGGATTTCCCATCAACAGTCTTGGTTGTGTTCAGCTACAGCAAAGCAAAACCAGTAAGGAGATTCCTATGCAGAGGGTGGCGGGTTTTGCCAAGCACCCAAACACACAAGGGCTCTTCTGCCCTGGTCAGCTTACCCTGTGTTCACGTGCATGGCAATTCCCAGCCATGATATATGGATTAATGTTTAAATAGCACATTTAATGTTTACCCAACACGTTACACCCAGATTAGTGGCACTGAGATGCTAAGCAATCCTCCCTCGCACAGGCTGGTGCTGTCACTCTGTCCCCCACCCCTCAGGAGTCCCACAGTGACCCATGGGGGATAAAGACCTTCCTTTTCTCCCCCCGTCAACAGCCTAAAGGTGGTGGGCTCTGGCCAGCCTTGCACCTGAGTGCAGGTCTCCCAGCACACTGGAGGACCAGACCATCATTAGGGCCTCCCTGTCAAGCCTGCACATCCATCCCAGCCTGCCCATCACCCGCTCTGACAGCCACTGCACCCTGGAGCCTTGGATGGGGACAGGCGGGATAAATTGGGCACTTGGAGCTCCCAGCACTGGTGCCTCCTGCATGGGAACAAGCATGCTTTGTCTTACCTCAGTGAGAAAGTTGATTTTAAAGCCAGTTGTTTTGCTGGTTTTGGGCTGCCCATTGTTCAGATAGTTTCCCATTGCCAGCACAAACTGCAAAGAAAGACCTCAGTGAATGACCAGCCAGTGACCTCCAGCACTTACATCGCCCATCTCCCATCTCCTTCTGCACCTGCTTTTGGGTCACAGAGACCTACCAACAATGTTGTAGGAGCAGAGGGAAAAAAGCCTCCCTCTGTCTACAGGACAGGGGGAAAGCACCCCTTTTTTGTGTCAGGTCACTTCTGCAAAGGGCCCTGTACAAGTGCTCATAGAGCATCATTAACTAATCCCATCAGGTCATGCAGTGGGTTAGATTAGGTGGATGAAAGTGTGTTCAAGGCAGACTTTCTGCCAGTTCTGTACGCATTGTTGATCCTATCACCCACACAGGGCAGCCACAGCACTCTGGGAGGAGGAGGGCTGCTAATGTGCCCATCAGCACAGCAGCCCCAAGGCACAGAGCCCTGGGTCTGGAGGCACAGGCTGTGTGTGGCGCCCGCACCGAACCCACCTCAGCAAAGGCAGGTACCAGAAGGAAGAATTGCTCTGACCTCCAGGATCTTGGCCAGCTTCTTGCTGCTTTTCAGCTCTAGAGAGGCCTTGCAGATGCACTCGTAGCTGGCTTTGATCTCCTCTGTCTTCTCCTGCAGAGTGGTCTTAAAATGCAGGCTGCGCAGGCGGATCTTGTATTCTGGTACTGACAACATCTGAGAACAGGAGGAGAAATTTACTGCTGTCACCATTAGCCACATATCCCTCCTATACAGTGTTTATCCTGGTGTGTCTCCCTGCATGTGAAAGCAGCACACACTTGCTGAGCATGGGAGACACCGCGGAGCAGCTGGGGTGGCTGCTGCAGCTCACTGAGCATGGCCAGTTTTGCTGCCACAGGACGTGGAGGTTTCACACCAATATCCACACGTGACTTTGCCCAACTCTGACTTATCTTCTGTTGACAAAGTCACTCTTACCATAGAGTAACCGTCGTGGTATGCTTTGGCTGTAAAACAGCCACTGTGGGAGCTGCCAGATGCCTTCGGCATGAGCCAGAGCATCACTTGCTTGTGGTCCCTGTGACCACTGCCACTAGCTCTTCCCATCCCTCAGCACACATGAGCAGAGCAGCATCCTGCTGACTGCTTCCTCTCTGCTGCGTGCTTTCCTCCTGTCCAGCTCGCAGCAGGACATCCCAGGGACACTGCACGTGCAGACCCTCTCAGCCTCGGAGCACATCCCTGTCTGCAGGTACCTGCAGCACAAACTGGTCCGGTTCGCTCAGCTTGCCAGGGTTCTCCTTGTAGCTCTGGAAGCGCTGGACTTCCTCCCCATCCGGGGCATAGAGCAAGAGCTGCTTGATGTGGGAGGGTTCCAGGCGATCCGTCTCCATCGTCATGAGAATCTGGCGCAGCTCAATGTGCGAGAGCTTGAGGTGGGCTATCAGGATGGCTGCGAGGAAGGGAGGCACGTCACTTGGGAGGGGAGGAGAACCAGACCCAGGGGGGCTGGCTGCACTAGGACAGGTTGCCTGGCAAGATGGGGCCAGGAAGGGAAGCTCAATCTCTCCATGGTGTGAGAGTGATGTGGACCTCTCCGCATGCTCACATTAGCACAGGGCCAACCCTGGGGAGAGGAAGGGCTTTCCACTCCTTGAGGCACTCAGGCACTGTCTGGGGACCCTGAGGAGTCACTCTGGTCCTGCAGATACCCCCAGGGTATTGCATGACGACGTGCATGTACATCACCAACACATCGAGCTGGGCTGCACTGGAAACCACACACAGTGCCTCCGCTGCTCCCATGTCCCCAGCAGCCAGGAGACCAGGGTCTTGCATGGTCTCACCAAGCCCTCCAAGTCCCCTTCCTACCAGAAGCATGTCCTGGAGAAGCAGCACTGACCCTTCCGTGGCATGTGACAGCACAACCCTGCACACCCCTGCTGTCCCATGGGCCCTGCAAGCTCTTCCCCACTCCCTCCCCAGGCCAATGAGTCACATCCCAGCTCCATCCTTCCTTGTAAAGGCTTTTTCTTCCCCCTGCCCAGGGCTGAGCCCAGCATGGAGGAGCTCTGGGCTGCAGGAACAGCCCAGACCAGCAGAGCTGTGCTGGGATTTCACTCATGGGATTGTGCTCATGTAGCCTCTTTCCTTTTACCTTTCCAGTTCTCTACATCCCCGGTCCCATCTCTGGGCCCATTTTGGGGGTACGTTCATCATGATGTTTACTTACATGTGTTGTAGGCCTTTTTGTGGGACAAAATTTCAACCACGTCTTTCTTTTTAAAGTTTTCAGGCATAAGAGTTGGCTCTGGAAGAGAAACTGAGAGATTTAATCATGGGTAAGGACAGGCTCAGCAGGCTCCAGCAGGGGAAAAAAAAAAACTGTCCTGAAAACAGTGAAACCATGAATGAAAGAGAAGTGATGCTTTGCACACAGCAATGGCTCCGGGAATCCTTGAATTCTGCGATTCAAAGATCTCCTCAATGGAGGACTCAGTTGAAGCTGAAAAAGGTAAAACGAGAGGTGAAACACACAGAAAATCCCAGACTGCCCAGAAACGCCCCGAGAAAGACACCCCTAGAGAAGAATCTTATTTCATCCCACTTCCATGGCCAGTCCTATCTGTATCTGCTCTGTCTAGCTCAGCTCTGCCCAGACTGCCATCGTGCATCACAGCCCTTGCAGGAGAGCTCAGACATCCCACCAGCATTTTACTTCTCCCAGTGTAAAGGAGGCAGCCACGCTGCCCCTCACCTCCCTTCAGGCAGGCAGCAAAGGGGCAGGAGGGCATCACTCACACCCCACGCCCCGAATGCCTCCCACTGCCCAGGGCAGCCCCTCCGGCCACTGCTGCTTGGCACCCCCAGCCTGGAGCCCTCTCTGGGTTCACAGTGCCTGGAAACCCCGGTGGGTGGGAGCCTGGCCAGTGGGTCTGCAGGAGACCCCAGCTCCAGGGTGACAGGGGAGGCTGCCCTGGCAGGTAGCTATGGGCCCCATACGTAGGTTTGGGGGGAAACTATCATTACATCTGCTAAAAGCGTTGCTTATAATGCCCTCTATGGACAGAGAAATGTTTCTGTGGCTTTCTCAGGGCTGAGAGAGCTGTGACTCCCTTCCCAATTTGTTCCTGCAGCACAGCCCAGTGTCTGTGCAGGCCGACAGCCCGGCTGACTGTCCGTCCGTACTGCGCAGGCCGCGGCAAGCAGAGCATCTGCGCAGATCACGAGAATGCGGGGTGCAGATCTGGGCCTCCACTGCGTGGCAAACCAGGCCCTTTGTGGCACTGGAGAGCAGTGCTGGCACGCTGGCGCTGCCCACGGTACAGCGTGGGGATGGCCAGGCAGGCGGTGTGAGAGCCGGGAAGCGGCGCTGAGCAGGGAGAGGAACACCCCGGCTGAGTTTCACTGTCCCGGCTGACTGAAATGGGGGGAGAAAACAGATGATGGCAGCAAAGAAAATTAAGGGAGATAGCGAAACGATCTCCACCTTAATGATCTGCTGTGCCAACCAGCCACACATCCTGAGCATGAATGAACTCTGTGCTGCACGTAATGCCAGGACCAGGCATTGCCTTGATGCCCACAGTGAACCTGTTCCTCCCAGCACCCTGGTCTCCCGCCAGTACCAGGACTTGCTCTGGGGCTCAGGTACTTACTTGTAGGCTTCTGCGTCCCAAAGTGCAGCTCCAGGTCGAGGTATTTGACCATATCACTCAGTTTATCGTAATCCGAGTCTTCCCCCAGCTGCAGGAGGAGGAAGAGTCAGGAGCTGGGCTGGGGCGGGGGACAGCCTGCCCGTGCTGGGCCACCTTCCCTCCACCCCATGCCAAGCTCTGTCCCTCTGGAAGAAAGAGGACAGGTTGATGGCACTGTCCAGTAGCTGGAGACTCAGCCATCATAAACCCTCCGCAGAAACCAGAGCCTGGGGAACCCTTCACCTCTGTGGAGGCAGTTTCGACACAAGTTGCTGAGCCCATCTGGTGGGACCCACTCTCGTTTCTGAGGAAAGGAAGAAACCCAGAGATTCGCCCCATCAGCATTTCCTTGCACCCTGCAGCTGGCAGTGCTGCCCTGTGGGCTCATTGAGCTGCTGACATAGCTGGGATCCCACAGAGCACTGCTGCTCTTCACTGCAACCCAGGCAGGGTCACTTCATTGAAGGACAAAGTGGGAATGCCAGAAACTTCAGGAATTTTTTTTGCATACGAAAAAAATCACTGTGAAGAAACATCTTGTTCTCCTGAGTGCCAGGGAGAGGGACCTGCAGGATTTCAAGTGCCTGCGATGAGGTGGGTGCCTGTGGGACTGGAAGATGATCCCACAGCTCCCCTCTACCTGCTCAGGGCATGAAGAATATGGCACATCTGAACACATTCATCATCCTGAGAGACACAGAGACTGGGCATCAAACTCCAGGGAGACCAGCTTCTCCCTGCAGGGACCTGAATCCACCTCCAGAATTCTGAATCAGTTCAAGTCCATGATGCCAAAGGATTATCACATCTAGTCTCACTCCTCACCTCTGATTTCACCCTCTCAGTGCTCTCCCCACCACTCTGCTTTCAACCATGCTCACAGTTTACCACTGATAGAGCCTCTCCTGCAGCTGCAGAACCTGTCTGAAGGCAGACCCTGCCTATGTCAAACAAGACAGAGCAGGAAAGCAAGCGCTCCCCAGGACACTGCAGTCAAACCCAACATTCCAGGTGCTTTCCAGAGCATCTTCTCAACCAAGCAGCTTTGGTCCAAACAGTTAAAAGGATGAAAATAAATATGAGGCTTTCTGTAACATGGCATCTCCAGGGTTCATTCCCTTGGCCAAGTACTGAATGTGTGGCCAGCCCACCCAGAGGTCAGGACATGATGCCCACAGATGCTCCCACCAACCTGCAGAGTTTTGGTACAGGCAACTGCTCCCCAGACCATGGTTTGAACCCTCAGCCCCAGCCCCGCTCCCCACTCCTGGGCCATACCTGCCCCCATATGGTCCCTTCCGAGTTCTCCACCTGCTCCCACCGCAGCCTCTTGACGCTCATGTGGTTGGACTCACTCCTGCGGTGCAGCAGCCCCCGGTGCAGGGGCGGCACGCAGGGCACTGGTGGGGNGGCTGACAAGGGATTTGGGGGCAGGTGACGTACTGGCCTTTGTGGCCTCTGCCTTGGTGGGGACAGTCTGGGGGTCATGAAATTGCATGGGAGGAGGTGGTGGTGGGGGGCTTAGTGGTGGAGGGGGAATGTGGTCCGAGAGTGTGGAGTAGGTCAGGGAGCTGCCCTCATCACTGCTGCTGATGTACTCGCTGCTGCTGACGTCATTGGTGACATAGCTGCCCTGGTCATCATGGAAGCTCATCTGGGTGAGGGAGAGAGGAGAGGCTGAAGGTGGCACCTCATCCTTCACCCACCCAGCCCTTGGGGAGGTCCTGCCCCAGAGTGGGGCAGTCCTCACTCCCCTCCACCACCCATGGAGCCACAGGACGTGTCCCCAGAGGCCCTGCACCCCTCCTGGTGCAGTGCAACCTGCGTGACAGATGCTCCACAGCCAGGACAGACCGTGCACCAACCCACCACAGTGCCACACTCACCTCCTCGTAGTCATTCTCAGGGGTGAGGAAATCATCCACTATGGTGACCCGGTGTCCCAGCTGCTCACTGAGGGCATCCAGGAATCTGTCGGTGTCGCGGCTGCGTGGGGGCCTGGAGAAGGTGAAGAGCTTCTTCCGTCGCGACAGAGGGCTGAGCGAGTAGTCCCGGTGCTTGGGGGACGGGGCTGGGCTGCTGTCGAGGCTGATGTAGGGGTTGGATTCCGTGCTGGTCGGGGAGGCCACACTGCTGTGCAGGCGGTAGTAGCACTGCTGGGAGGCCAGAGGGTCGCTCGGCCACGAGATCCCCATCCCCGGCTTGCGAGCACCTGTGAGACAGAGCACTGCTTGGGGGGTACAGCACCAGGCACCGCCGGAACCCCCACCCACTGCCAGAACCCCACTGGATGTGATGTGGGGTAACCACGCAGCCTGTGGAGAGGAGAGCTCCCCAGCAGTGCCCTGTGCTGCACAGCAGCGTGCCGGGGTCCCATGGGATTTGCCATCCCACGCACTATGTTGCCCTCTTGCAGATGCAGCTTTGCAGGAGCCATTGCTGGGCTCACATGTGGCACCATCACTGCTTTGTTATAAAACAGCACCAGGAGAAAGATGTCTTTCCCTCCGCTTGCCACCATCCACCATTGCCTCACACCCCCTCTGAACTGCCTCACCATGGGAAGCTGGACACTACCTGCAGCACGTGCCAGCTCTGAGGCAGGAGGTGATGCTTTGTGCAGGGCAGCGTTCCCCATCTTGCCAGCAAAGCTGCCGATCAGACGGTTTTCTAATTCTGCATAGACAGCCGACATCTGAAACAAAGGGCAAAGAACTGCCAGGGCTGCCCTGTTGCAATGGGGCTCGTGGAGACCTGCCACATCCAGGGGACAGGACGGCCACCATAGACCCGCCAGCACCCAGTCTTTTGCTCTTTAAAGGAGTGCTTCACCCCAACCCAAGGGTGCTCTGCTGTTTCTGAAGCTCCCCAAGAGCCTCTCGCTCACCAGACAGCAGGAAGATGCTGACAGACACCAGCCTTATTAAAGCTGACTGACTGACTGTCCAGGGAAGGAGTCTCAGAGATGAGCTCTGAGGCAGGGATGTTGTTGGCCACCAGCAGGTATTTACTTGTAGGCTCTCTTCCCTGTTGCCCTTTTTCTGGTTTCCTGCATTAACCCCATGAACACAAGGGTCCTGCACGCATTGGCAAAGTGCTCCCCAGATGCCTGTTCCCCCCTCCGGCCCCACGAGGTCACACCATTTTGGGGTTTGGCGTCTCCGGGAGGGATGTGCCATCGCCAGCCTGTCTCTCTCCAGGGATCAGACGAACTGGGACCTCCACGGTGTCGCTCTGGCCTGCCAGGGAAGGAGGAGACAAACCAGTCAGAGCCCTTCCTTCTGCCTCTGACCCTTAGGGCTCCACGTAGTCCTGACCCATCAAAATGCTCCCCATCTCCCTCTGGGATCCAGAGCCGTGCTCCCTGCCCAGGCATGCAACAAATCACTGGGCAGACCCAGTTCTGGGGGTCCCAAGGGACCAATGCAGGGCAGCTGACGGTCCCATGCACAGCTGCATGTGAAACAGGGAATGTCTTGCTGCAGGCTTCCCTGGGTGGCAGCAGGGAAACCGGCAATGGAACATGATGTGTGCTAGAAAACCAGCACAGCTGAGGCAAAACCCTTCTGTACCTTGCCCTTTACTTCTCCATATTCCATTTTTTCCTTGATAAAATGAGAATATTCTTTATTTCTCATTTGACCTGACTGGCAGGGTTGAAAGCTGCTTATGAATCCTCATGTTCTTTCCTCAGGGTAGCTGAGGACAAGGTTTCACCCCCGCAGCTGGAGAGCATCTGCCTGGGCCAGCAGCTTGCCTCTGGTGTACATCAGCTCTCCACACTGTAATCACCACCAGAAATGCTCCTCGAAGGCAGGTTAGGGGATCATCCCCAGGGAGATGTCTCGGAGTTGACTGTTCTGGCAGCAGCCCTCCCTGACAGCTGAGCAGCACCAGACTCCTGGCGAGGGGTGCCTGGAGGAAGGCCTGCAGCTGGAGTGCTGGAAGAGCCTGGTGGGGAGGTTGTGGTGGGGAGATCGTCAGAAACTGTAAGCACAGGTTGAGTGTCCTTCACCATCAGCTAAGGGTGATGGAGGAATAGGCAGGATGCCTTGTGCTGCCATCTGGGAGAGGAGGGCAGAGACCCAAAGGACTGAGAACACAATGAGCAGCCTGGGATGCATCTGGAGGAGGGGGTTACCGATCCAGAGGCTGTGGAAATCCCTGCAGTGATACCAGGAGGATGGGATTTTCAGGGGGATGGGGAGATATGGGGCTTCTCTCTGAAAAGCAGGAGGGTTTGTGCCATGAGTGTAGTTCATGAGGAGTCTCAAAGAGGCACTGAACCACGGTCTGCTTCCTCACATGGATTCCACAAATGCTGTGGAAATTCCCTGTGAATTTGATGGTGTCCAAGCAAGTTCATGGAATGAACCGTGCACCCCAGAAGGAAGGGCTCAGAGCAGCAGGAGCAGTTCCCATCTGAGCAATGGATGGGATTGGAAACAATGCTCAGCCTCAGCCTAAGTGGCCTCTTACTGGAATCACTTATGGGAACTGTTTCTGAGAACAGTTTCCAGTCAGAGCCTCTGTGTTGGCTCCATCCATCCTTCCCCACTGTTCACGCTCAGGCAGAGCCACTGGGACCCAGGTTTCTCCTCCCTGCAGAGGGAACCCCTGTGTAGCCCCCAGTCACCCACCTGCTGCCCCCCCTTCTTCGGGACGGGGGGTTCGGAGGCTTCCCCGGCACAAGGAGGCCCCTCGGATGGAGCTGCGGTAGCGATCCTCTGCTTCTGGCTCAGCTGCAGCAGGAAACACCCCTTGTAAGGCACCGCAGGTGCGTACCGGACCCCGCAGCCCCCCCATTCCTCCTCGCCATATCACGGGGCTCCCCCAGGCCTGTGGGCTGCTCTCTGTGCCCTGCACTCCACCGTGACCCCATGCACAGCCTTGCTGGCACTGCAGCTGCTCACCCCGTCTTCACGCCGGCCCCCGGGGAGCAGGGGGGTTACAAACACTCCTGCCAGCACAGGGCCAGGGAATGGATGCCCAAAGATGGGACATGCAATAGCTTTTTCCAGCATCTACCAGCTTATGGTGCACATGAAAGACCAGCCTTGAGCTGGGCTGGTCCAGAGGGACCTGGCTAACTCCTTCCTGCCCTCAAGGGACAAGAGGGAAGTGTGGGCCAGCACCGAAACGCTGCCTGGGAGAACCACATTGTCTAACGGATTGGTCCATGTGCAGTTCAGTGTGACAGCTCAGAGAGGGTCAGACTTAAGCAGGATGAAGATACCGGAGCATCAGTCTCCGTGGTATCTGACAGACTGATGCTCAGACAGCCCAATACACACAGACATCAGAGATCACCACAGAGTTTGGAAGAAGCCCTGACGAAGGACTAACTCAAATTCAGAGATCTCTGGCCATCATACTTCCACGCATGGACACACAGGGAGGGCACCAGAACAACCAGAACTTCACAGAGACTGCCCCTTTCTCCTGAGAAGCTGAATGGAGACAGGGACCAGCAACCTGGGGACAACAGTCTGAAACAGCCTGGTCCTGGGAGATGTACCCCTGTGCTTTCCTCCTCTGCCAGTGGCTGGGGACACCTGCCTTGGGAGCCTGAAATACAGCTGCAAACCACAAATACATCTTCTAAAGCTTGAAAACTAATTTTAGGGTCTGAGAACTTGGGAACATACAAGACATGAGGTAGGTTGGGCCATGATTCTGCACACACAGACGCGGTGATAATCGAGAGTGCAAATTAGGTGAGCAAATACCCAACGGTTTTCCACACACAACAGGGAGTGTCTGCACCAGGACTTGGGGCTGATTCTCCTTCTGAGGGGAAAGGCTGCACTAAAATAGCTCTTCTTCCCAAAGCCCCTCCTCAACCAAGGCCTCTTTCATGCAGTTCTAGCTACGCTGAGTCTAAAATAAACCTATCAACAAAATGAAAAGAGCTTAGAAGAATTTGAAAGCAATTAAGAGGCCTGAATCCAGAAGATTAAGACATTTCACTACAAATTTGCCCTCACTTTTCTGCTGTCTCATGGCACAGCCCATAAGCCTCAGCAAACCACAGCCCCAGGTGATGGTGAGGGAGAGGTGGGCTGGGAAGGAGGAGAATTGCCAACTGCCTTCCAAGTCTCTCTGGGAGAGCAGCGTTCCGGGCAGGCACAGCACAGCTGGGGAAACTGTGCTCCCCCCTCATCACAGAATTGTAGGGGTTGGAAGGGACTCCCCCCTCATCACAGAATTGTAGGGGTTGGAAGGGACCTCAAGAGATCATCGAGTCCAACTCCTCATCTGACTGCGATGCCAGCATACGCTGAACAGCTGGAGACATTGCAAGCTGCTCTGACCTGAACACTGCCCTTAAACCAGCCATTTTCCTTTGGGACTTCTAATGACCTCTAACAACCCAAGCAGCTTCCAAAAACCTCTTCTACCAAGCCAGGTGCCATCTCTCCTCTCAGTGCAGAGTTTCCTTCCAAAATTACATGGCTCCATGGTACTGAAAAGGTAACGTCCCACCTGACATTTACAGATCAACCTCATCACTACCAGGAGCTGAAAGCTCCTCTGTGATGCTCTACATCCCATGCAGCCACCTGCTCCGTGCCAGCAGCGTGTGGGCAGGAGCCAGGCAGGGCAGAGCCACAGCCACTGCCCCTGGGAGAACTGGCCGCTCCGTCGCTGACCCAGCCTGCTCCCAGCGCAATGGACGGAGGTCCCCGAAGACCTGGTGGGACACAGCACGTCCATGCCAGAGCACAGGGGCTTTCCTCTCACCTTCCAGGGACTTGTAACCAAGAAACCTGGCAATCTTTTGCTGGCAGTGCTCCTGCTCTTCATACGTCAGCAGCTGGTAGATAAACTGCCAAATGACTTGCTTGGCCGGTGTGTCCAGCACCGGGTACACATCCACAATGAGAGTGTCAATATTCCTGCAAAATCGGAGAGAGAGGGCTGGGCAGTGAGCACATCCCTAGGGCACAGCCCCACCGCGCCGCTGCTCAGCCTGGGGCTCAGCTGCTGGGCTTGCCTCTCAGCCTTTGGCACACACAGGTGGTTTGGAAGCAGAAGCTCCCTGCTGCAGTGACCGATCCCTTTGGGCAGTGGGGCTGTGCAGGTGCTAATGGGGAAAGCAAACTCCCCAGGGACTGGCAGCACCTGACAGCCAGGTATAAAACCCGGTTTGTGAGTCACTTGGGGTGTGAGGGTAGTAGGAGGAGTGGAGGAGCATCAGGAGGAAGAGAGATGCTCTGAAAAGATCTGAATTTTGGCCAGCGTGCTCAGGGAGAAATGTACTGGGGAGGGTGGCTGGGCTGGCAGCCTTGCTGGGCTGAGGGTTTGGTCTCAGGTTGGCTCTGAGGTGCACAGAGATGGTGAAAGGGCTGTTAGGGCTGAGGACCTGATTCAGTAAGGAGGATAGAGCAGCCTGGAGCAGGAGGACAGTCCTGGATCAGGGATTTAAAGACAAGTTGCTTTTCTACTGAGAAACTGAGTCGGAGATATTGGGTTAAAGCTCCTGTAACTATTGCATCCGTAATGGAGAAGTAACAGTGAACTTTACTCTGGTTCACTGGAAGGAGATTGTATATATGGGAATAAATCTCTTCTCTTGATGTTCGTTGAATGAACCATCCCTGCCATCTAAGGAGGGAAGAGCTAAAGGGTGAAGAGGCTGTAGGGACCTCATTAATGAAATGTCTTGGGGCTCCCCAGATACCAGCACGGCTGAGAAGTGGTAGGAGCCACTTAGAGCCTGCCAGCAGTTATTTGCTAAGTTTCTCCCTAGTTTTAGGCTAATTTGCCTTTTCTGCAGAGCTGGACACATCTCTTGACTGTCAGAAGTCTATTTCCCAGTGAGAAGAGTTGAATGTAGCGTTGCAGAGGCAAGGGGCTGCTCTACCCTGCGAAGCCACTGTTCCTCCTGGACTGTCATGAGCAAACTGGCTGGGGGGAGAGGGGGTGCAAAGCCCAGAACAGGGGTGCTGTGACTCCCCCCTGCGTTTGCTGCCGGGAAGTGCCGGTATCTGCATGCTGTGGTGGCAAGCAACAAAACCTTCATGCTTGGGGATTTCCTTTCTTGCTGGAGCAGGCAGAGGTCACAGCTGGTTTGTCTGGGACGGGCGGTGCAATTAGGTCACGACGAATTATTGTTATGTGGAGCAGTGGCCTCTGCACTGAGTCATCTGGGGCAGCTACAGGCGAAATGGGATGGCTGGAGGGGAGGGCGGGCATGCCAGTGCCCTCCCTGCATCTTCCTCCCCACTGCCCGCAGCTCCGGGGCAGACAGCAGGGAGAGCGCCTGCTGTACCACCGCCGGGAGAACAAGCCACGTGTTCTGCACTGGGAGAGAAACCGGGGGGGGGGGNGATTTGTGGTCCTGGCGTTCCCATCCTTGGGGCATTGAGCAAGAGCCAGGGTTGGGCTGGCACTTCCCAGTCGCAGCCCCCAAGGACTGGACCTGCTCCCACAGCTGCTGCTCCTTGGGCTGATGCACTCAGCTGGGCAATGCCATAAAGCAGTGATGCTCAGGAGGGCAGAGCAGTGATTTCTGCTCTGCTGGGGCTGTGTTAGCGAGCGTGGGGCCTCAAGAGGGTTCATTCAGCTGGAGCTGGGGGTGTTCGTGTTGCTGGGTCTCCCCCAGCACCTGTGGGTACAGACAGAGGTAGCCTGTGGGCAGGGGCATGTTGTAGGGTGCTGCAGCCCTCAGCCCAAGCTGGGGTGCACGGGGTGGTGCTACGGTGTGCTTGGTAAGAGAGAAGAGAAACTGCCATCAGAACATGACTACTGATGACTTCGCTGAGTTTCCCTGTCAAACTGGGGATTTGGATTCCCTGAACCTTCAGCCTTTACACCATCAGGCTGGCTGCTGCATCGCTGCAGCAGGAGCCTGGCTGGTGCATCTGCAGCACACCTGGGGCCTGGGCTCCTGAGCAGCAACAGCCTGGTTCAGTCAGCTCAGGAGCTGCAGGAAGAGACAGCAAGCATCTCCCAGTGCCTGAAAGGATGGCTTATACACCATGGTGTAGAAAGGTTAAAGATCAAGGGCAGAAAACAAGGTCACTGTTGAAAGTCTTGAGTCTGCTGGGGGGTCGGTTTCAACCCTTACAGCAAAGTGGGAAGGATGTGCTCCACTGCAGGACAAGGGCTCTGCCAGCCACAGCCTGTTCCTGTGCTGCAGCCAAGATGCTGAGTGAGAAGATAAGGGTGAAATGCAGTGAGACATACTGAAAGAGGTGGAACAGGATCTCTGTCTGTCAGTGACAGCAAGAGCTCCAGTGCTGTAGGGCACCAAGGTCACTTTATGAGGGATTAACCTCCAAAGCTAAAGTGTCTGCCCTGTCCTCGGGCAGAACACCTGCTGAGAGATGGGCCCATGCCCTGCAGAACATGCACAGGGAAATACACAGCTAGGGAGACCAGAGGAACCATTGGAGCAGAGCTCAGCGCTGACAGTCTCACAGATGAGGTCTGCCTTCTGCTTGGAGACCAGCTCCAACATGGGCATTGCTACCAGGTCAGGTACCACCACTAGAGGAATGGAGCTGCCAACAAGTTACCGATGTTGGAAGAAGCCTTCCAGTGCTTTGCAGATGGTATAGCGCTCAGGTGGAGTCAGCAGGTGCTCCAGCTGCTGGTTGAAGGTCCTTCCTTGAATCTTGATGCTAGAGGGGAGTATCTCTGCAACCCACTGCAGGGAGGTGAGGGCAGAGGAGGTACTCGGGGAGTCAGCAGAGTCAGAGTCTGCAAGGTGCAGGTGGAAAGAAAAGAGAAAATTCAACAGACAAAGGGTCTTACCCAGGGGTTAAAAGGCTTGTCCTGAAACCAGGGGTTGGTCCTGGGGCAGCTGCACCCACACACAACGCGTGCTCCATAGAGATACAAATCCTGATATACCAAGACAGACATTTTTAGCCCAGCAAAACCAGATTCCAGTTGCTCGTAGGCAACATGGTGACAAGGTGAAATGGTTCAGCTGGGGCTGTGACTGCCCTGGCTTTCCTCTTACTCTCTGGACCAGCTGTTCTGGAGCTTGTGGCTGTTCCAGTAGGTCCGTGGACCTGCTGGAGATGAGCAGGGATGTTCTGATTGGGATCCTGTCTGGAATCTACCTCTTCTACCGTGCTGCTTCTGCACTTTCTGTAAAGGCATGCAGATGATACCTCTTTCTCTGGCTCTCTAAAGCCTCTGCTCAAGTTCCAGCACTTTGATGCTGCTTTTTAAGTCAATGGTTATCACAATCAAGGGTTACCTATGAGTAAACTGAGGCATGGAAGGTGATTTGTTTTGCTATGCTCATCTGCACCGGTCCCTGAGCCACAGCCTGGCTGCCTCTGCAGTGAGCACAGGGCAATAAGCACAGTGGGGAGAAGGGACCTGACCAAGACTGCAGGATGCTCTTATCCATGTAGGAATATGGCTGAGGCAGTGGGAGCACAAAATTCCATCTCTTCTTCGTTTCTTTTGGGCAGTTTGAGTGCCACTGGCTCTGAACTGTGAAGTAGTAGCAGCAAGGTGCTCAGTTTTTCCTAGGACATGTGCAAGCGAGTTGGTAACACAGGGCTCCTAACAGGAAGCTTGGGAGAGCCCACTGCTGCTCCAGAGGGAAGAGCTAGTCCCTAATTCTTGGGCCTATACACTGCAGAGCAGTATCCCAATACCACACCAACCCCCCTGCCTTCACACAGCTCTGGAAACATGGCAGTGACCATGCTCTGCCCTGGGCTGCGGTCCTGCCCCTCTGCTGGAATTGCGCTGACAGCCACCCACATTGCCCCAGACACCCTCAGCTCCTGCTGACTCTCACCAGCAGCAAGCTAAATTATTCATAACAGCAGCAGTTATTCTGAACAGCACAGTCCATACACAACCGTGGGATTTGCACAGTGACCATGGATGCACAGGGTTGGATTACTTCGGTCAAGTACACGGCACAGACTGCATGTGGAGGACATTGGCAAGGGCTGTCAAGGACAATCATACAGAAGGATGAACCCTTCTGGAGAGCAGCCAAGCTTGAGATTAAGCCTGATCCCAGGAAGCAGGCAGCGGCGTGCCCTGGTGAGAGGAGCAGCAGCCTCCCCGGCAGCGGTTAAACCTGCTGAGCCTACAGAAGGGATCTGGCAATTCCCCCCTGCACGGGGGTTTCTGCTGCTCCGGGCCCTCTCCTCCCCATGCTCTTACCGTTGGAGAAGTTGACGATCCCCTCTTCTACCACCAAGGTGGGCATCGCCCCGCTGCCCTGCAGCATCGACACCACCTTGTCATGGGAGCAGTTCCTGCGGGGCACAGGAGAGCCCAGGTCAGAGCTGCCGGGGAGCCCCCCCGCGACGGCAGCAGCTCGCAGGAGAGCGGGTGGTGAAACCCAGTTTGCACCTGCCTTTAACTTGGAATAAGCCCCAAGTGCTGCTCAGAGCCAGGCAGCATCGGGTCCCACTGTGATTCCCCAGGACTCTCAACCTTGGCTTGGTTTTATCCGTGCTGCCCCAAAGAGCCTCCCCAAGGGAGCGCGTTAATCACAGAATCACAGAATCGTAGGGGGTGGAAGGGACCTCCAGAGATCATGGGGTCCAACCCCCCTGCCAGAGCAGGTTCCCTAGGACAGGTCGCACAGGGAGGCAGCCAGTTGGGTCTTGAATATCTCCAGAGAAGGAGACTCCACACCCCCCTGGGCAACCTGTCCCAGGGCTCCCTCACTGTGAAGAAGTTCTTCCCCATGTTGGTGCGGAACTCCCCGTGCTCCAACTTGAGGCCATTGCCCCTTGTCCTGTCTCCACAGATCACTGAGAAGAGGCTGGCCATTTTCCCTGTGTCCCACTCTTCAGATATTTATAAACATTAATAAGATCCCCTCTCAGGCTTCTTTTCTGAAAGCTGAACAGCCCCAGTTCTTTCAGCCTTTCCTTGTAGGGGAGATGCTCCAGGCCCTTCATCATCTTTGTAGCTTTGCACTGGGTTCTCTCCAGGAAAGTCCTGTTTCTGGGCTCTCTGCTCTACCTGCAGCAAGGAATAACCACAGGACATGCCTGCAAGCACCCTGCAGAGCTGTTACCCCACGTGAAGCCAGCACGACTTTAAACCAGGGTCAAACCCAGAAGATGAACTTTCAGTTTAAGTGATACAGTGCAAGTTGTCTCATTGCCTGTCCTAATTCTGTGTGGGGAAAAAACCATAAAATGAAAGTGGAAATACATGTGGTTTTGTGAGGCCAAAAAAAATCTTTGAGTGTCCTTGGAGAAGGGTATGAGCCAGCGCCTGCCAAAATGTGGGCTCAGAGGACAATCTTCAACTCTGCCTCCTCTGTTTTCTGGCAATGCTGTATCAGCCAACAGTTTGCTGGTTCAGCTGAAACATGAGAACCTGAGCACTGGCAGAAGCAGCATCAGATGTTTAACCTTTAAATATTCATCACTCTCTCTTATTGCAGAGCTTCTAACCCTTTGATGTCCCTTTTTTTTTCCTTGTGCAGAAAGACAAACCCAAAGCCAGACCGGTGGCTGCTGCTGCCCAGCGAGGGGCATGCTCAGCCCTGGTTTTGATTGCTTTTGTTGTGCACAAACATACACAAGAATAAACTTCCTGGGTGGAAACGTGATTGGCAGTGTAGTTTTAAGCTTATGATCCTATTCGGAGTGATTTGTGGGGTGATGCCCCAGGAGTTTAACAGGTACAACTTGACTCCTGGGGGCTCGAATCGGGGTCTGTGAGCGGGTTGTGGTCAGGTCAATGGTTGTCATGTACCATGCGTTGTACGTGGTTGTTTGCATGGAGAAGTCAGAGGAGGAGCAGGGATGGAGCCGAAATACTGCTCCTGGAGCCAGTTTTTATAAAAGAACAGTAAAGGAGATGGGGCAGAACACCTCGTGCACATCAGGAGACAGCTCTCACAGACAACTCGTTCTTGTTTCTGTTGCACAAGAGTGAACAAGTGAATGCACTTGTACTTGGCTACCTACCACCCCTGCGACCCCTGTTAACCTGGGACCCCTTTTAAAGAGCCTCTTACCTCATATCCAGGCCGTTGAGGAATAGAATCCGGTCACCAGCTTTGAGAGCAGCCTTCTCTGCTGGGCTCCCTAAATGCACAGGGAACAGAGAGACTGGAGCTGGGTCCCAGCTCTCTGGCCATTCTGTACCCAGGGACACCCCCCACCCCCGGGCAGGGAATCTGTGGCAGATGGGTCATTTGGGTGGGCTGGAGCTGTTCATGGGGCTCAGTGATGCCAGCACCTAGCTTGCATTGGTTGGACAGGCAGGTGTGATTTCAGGCAAGTCACCAAACACAGATGATCCCCACCTCACAGAAATGAGGGTGCATAAAGCCAAACACAATTGTACCAAAGATGCTCGTTATTCAACTTGGGGAAACTCCATCACTCAGCCCTGTAACAGCCCCCTTTGCTAGCTCCTAGCAGGCACTTGACATTTCAAGTTCAGATGAGAAATAAGTCAGTGTCTTTGGATCTTGCAGCTGGAGGCTTTCTTACCTGGCAGAACAGACTCGATCCACACCGGGGCATGGCCACGTAGCGTGAACCCAAAGCTTCTGTTGCCTTTATAAACTCGCACAGTTCTGCAGGTGAACAAAGCAGAAGTGAAATCAGAGCCCAGGACTTGGTTCTCCTTTCCTTTCCCAGCGCCTTCAAAGCCCCCTTAGCCGGGGTGCCTCCTGAGTGCCCAAGCCCTCAACATTCCCTGTGTCCCTGCAAGATCCCCTTCGATACCAAAGTGCCTTTGAAATGGGAACCCCCAAATATGCCCTGCTCACAGGGAGGGGGGATGGAGGGAAGGTGTGTTGTTGGATGGCTGCAGTGCAGCCCGTGCTGGGAAGCAGAGCGAGCCCCACAGTGCTGAACCAGCATGGGTTGTTGGTGGGAGAGTGATCTGGAGGGTGCTAGAAATGGCCCAGATATAAACATAGGGGATCCAAATGCTCTGAGGGCAGGATGTGATGCCCCTGTTTTAGGGGCAGACCCCTGAGCATGGCCTCTTGCTCTGCATTAATTACCAAATTCATGAACCCACCACCCAGTCCTTCAAACCCAGTGTTTTTTAAAGTGGAACACAGGATATAGCTTATATATTGCACAGAGTAAGAGAGATGGTATGTTTTAGGGGAGGGCAAAGATCTTGTAGGCTGATGAGAGAGAAATTAAATTCAGCTAGGAAATTTTGGATGGAGCATTAGGAAATCTCCCTGCTGGGAGGCTGATTGGAGCTAGTTGTTGTTTCCTGCAGGGAAGGCAACATCACTGATATAATTTAAAGCCAGGAAGCCTGTTGTAGGGACCGATACTACATTGGCAGGGATGGAGACTGGGCTGGAACTGGATTTTGCATAAGTCACACCAAAAATTATCCTGGCGGGAAGGTGTGCTGCAGCCAAACACCAGCTGGAGGGAGAGGAATAGATCAGGGAGTGCCTGTGACAACACAGTCCTTCCAGGGAAGATTCCTGGGCAGACCAAACCCTGCTCTCTCTGTGTGAGACAGAGCTGGGACCAGAGTAGGAGCCACTGTCAGCGCAGCAGGGCCCCTCCGCACTCCGGGCTGCTGAGATCTGGCCATATGGGCAGCAGGAAATGGGTTAATCCCCATGAACCAGGGATTGTCTGCCCTTCCTCCCACGGCTTCGCACCCAGACACGGAGCAGGCAGGCAGGATGGTACAGCCTGCTCTGTGGCCAGGCACCCTCCATCCCACCCAGCACAGGAGCCGGCATCCCCTCACAGCCTGCACATGCCATTTCAGCTCCTCAGGCAGCTCCGCCAAGCCAGCCCTGCAACGGCGAGGGGGGCCTGAGGCTGGGACAAGGGGCTCAAACATGCCCAGCCTTTGAGAGGGAGAGGTCTAATCCGCCTCATCCCAGGAGAATTTCACCCTCTCCGCACACCGAAGACACCCCCTTTCCCTGTGCCTCTCCCTGGCATCCCTCCCTGACGCTGCCATCCACACAAAACCAGGCTGCTGCTGGGAACTCTGGGCACCCAGGAGAGGTGTTACCTGCGGGCAGCCCCCGAGGCCACGTTACTGGTGATGAGGGAAGTGGTCTTCCGCAGGCTCTTGCTGAGCTCCTCATGGCTGCGGGGCACGGAGCTGGCGCGGGTGGAGACCAGCAGCCGCTCTTGGTGGTCCTCGCTCCGGCTGCGCCGCAGCCGGTTGCTGTGCTGCTCGCTCTTGGAGCGGCAGAGCTTGCTGATCAGGCTCTGTGACACCACCTCATCAAAGCGCTGCCGGTGCTTCTTGGGGATGAAAATCCTGGAAAAGTGAGGCGAGGGAGGGCGATGAGGAGTGGGGCTGGGGTGGCCACGGCCCAGAGCTCTGCATCCTGCCACGGGAGCCCAGCTTGGGAAAGGACAGAACAGACCCAGCGCCTCATGCGCTCTTGGCCTCAGTCTTCCACAGAGCTGCAAGTGCCTGGGCTGGGGACACTGGCTGCATTCCCTGCCCTGTCCCATGGGTGACTCCACTGGGGCAAGGAGGTCAGACCCCTCCATTGTGCAGTGCTCACAGTGACTGATTCAAACATCTTGGTTCCTCCTTGTGCATCCCATCCTGGACCGCTTCAGCTTCCTGTCTCAGTACGTCAATGATGAAGGTCAGTTCAAGCCCCGGATTAATTGCTTCCTTAGACACTGACAGCCAGGGAGCTGGCTGGGCTGGCTGCCCTTACAGCACTCATCCCCTTGCTGCATGGTACCCACAGCCAGGGGTCCCAATGTACAAGTGCCCGCTGTGCTGCTGGTACCAAACCACCTCCTCCAGACCTGCTTCTTCCCCAGGGTGTTCTGGGACTCTCAAAATAGTGCTTGCCATCTCTTGCCCCAGCCTCTCTACTGGGAGCTCTGGACTGCTCTCTCCTGGGCTCCAGTCTCTGCTTCTGCCACCCCCCATGGGAGACTCGTGCCCTTGGGAGTTGCTAGTGCTGTGGGGACAATGACAGGCATGACGATGCTGCAGGCAAGGGGACACCTCTGGGAACTTGCTCCATTTCAGGTCACTTCCAGTCTACCTTTGTCCCTCCCACAAGGAGCCCCCAGGACCCTCGGGGGAAGCACAGCAAGCACAAAGCGGGATCCCAGCAGGGAGCAAGAAGGGTACGTCTGCACCGCTCTCTCCCAAGCTGGGGTTTCATCCCTGTGGCACAGGAAAACACTTTTCCTTCTGCCATCACAACAGTGAGATGCTGCCACCCTGCTCACCTACTCCTACCCCCCCCCATCTGCACATTTGGGGGCTTCAGGAGGAGCTGTTATCTCCGTGTGTTTCTATAGCAACTCTTCCCTGTGCCCATACCAGGCTGCCTGTCACAGCTGTGTTTGCTCATTAGACAATACCATCTTGTGAGGTTCATTAGTGCTCTTCACCTTGTGGTGTGTGAGAACACGCTCCCTACATTAGCACAACCTCTGACACTTGTGGTGGAGGCCAGATGCGAGCATCACATCCAAACCGCCTGGGGAGCATGTCTTGAGGGGGGCACTAACTGGGCCAATCTTGGAGCTGGCATCAGAGGACCCAGAGCAACTTGTTCCGAGGGGCTGCACCTTCCTGCCCCAGCACAACACAGCTCTGACAATAGCCAATTGCTAACAAAGCATGGCTGAAGAGGCTGGGGCTCCCATGGGTCTCTGCCATCCATCAGGTGACTTTGTCAAAGGACACTGAAAGCCTGGGTGAAGCCAGAGGAGAAGGAAGGGGAGGCTTCAAATCCCAAATCTACCAGGACCCAGGACATCTGTATTTCTCCCCAACAAAATGCCAAACTCAAAATAAGAGCTGCTGCTCAGACTGAGTCGGAGCAGGCAGATGCAGCGTCCCGAGCCTGGCATATGCTCACACAGAGCATTTGGTGATAATGTAAAATAAGTAACGCGTTGGTACAATTCACAGTCAATTTGTCATTCAGCACCGACTAGAAAAGAGTGAAATCACGCTAATAAATAGTTCACCCAGCTGTAAGCAGGCTCCTGTGGGAACACAGGCTGCTACAGCCCCGTGCCGGGGATGCTGCGTGGCAGCGGTGAGTCCCGGCAGGACCTGGCAAAACAAGCACGGTCCCGTTAAGTTGGCCAAATTAAATTGGCCCCACTCATTGCAGCAGGGCTGTCCCACTTTGCACTGACTGTTACTTTGCCTGCGGGCTGGGAAACATCGGGGTTGAGGAGCAATGAACAGCTAGCTCGATAACCAGGCACAAGGACATGCTTTAAGGGTTTCACCGTGGATTGGCTCAGTGCTAGGAGTAAAACGGTGTCTTAGCAAGGAGAGGAGCTAATTGACTAGTAAAAACAATCCTATTAAAGCATGGGAAATAGTTTCCTCCTGCCAAACCCTTTGAGAGAAATTGCAGCTCCCCCATGCTGCAGTGCTGTGGCTCCATGATGCCCGGTGGTTCAGCAGGTGCTGACCTTCAAACTGTGTGTGCTCAGCTCCTGTCCTTATCAAGGAACCCACCAAAGGTAGCACGTGGGGTGTCTACAGTTAGACAGTGCTGATGCCTCAGCCTGTCCTCTGCTCCAGCACAATGCCACCCATGCAGCACCACCAGCACCACGGGTGGATGGTGCCCGCTGCGTAGTGAGAAATGGCAGCTATTTCTGCAGCACCCTGCCATCCCACGGAACAGGCCCGACTCTACCCACCAGCATGGCATAGAGGTGTAGCACCCAGCTGGGGTTTCCCTCTCTCAGCAAAGCCCAGAGTGATGCAGAGAGCATGGAAGCACTTGCCCTGTTTGCAGAGGTCACCCTGTGACCAGGGGCCAGCACTGTGTCCCAGCAGCTTACACAAGGTTGTGTGTGCCCATTGGAGAGGTTGGGAGCTGAGAAGAATCATCCTTGTGCCTTCAGGTTCCTCCTCCTCCTCCGCACATGCTCCAGGTCAGCCCTGGCACTGTTCCCTGTTGGAGAGGGGACAGGAAAGCTGTCCCCAGCCCTGGGCACTGCAGCCCTGTACCTGCTCCCCGACACTGGTGTAGTGTGAGCCTGAGCCCTGGTGCACTCACCCTGCTCTGCAGCGGTGTCAGCACACAGTCCTCAGCAGGATTCTGTTTGCTCTAACACACAAACGTGAATTCGGGACATTTTCCAGGCCAGGAGAGGCCCCAGAGGCTGCAAGCTGCTTCACCTTGGCTCCCTCTCCAAAGCAGCCCGGCTGGGACAAGGCCACGCTGCCATGGGGCGGGCGACCACTCAGAAGTCGGCGTGCCTGTCCCCAGCCCCTCAGCTCTGCTCTGGGAATCACTTGAGCAGAAGATCTTCTGCATATCTTGGTCTTTGACACACTCACTGTTTTTAAAAATCCCAGGAGGGTCACTTGCTGCTCACCTCTGAGTAGACAGCTCCATTTCTGCAGCCAGAGCTTACTGAGAGCCGCCCCAGCCTCCATCCCAGCGCCCTGGAAAACCACCTTTCACAAGCCACATGTCCTGCGCCAAGCACTGAGCTCATCTGGATGCTGCCACCCCAGGATGCTGGGTGCTGAGACTTGCCAGTGCAGGAGGGGACTCCCCAAGCAGGGCAGCGGCTGCAGCCTTGTCAGGAGCAAGTGCAAGCAGCCCCAAGTTTGCTCAGAGCTCACTCAGCCAGGACCAGGAGAGCGGGGTCCCCGATCCCCGCTCCATCACAGCACTTGCACCACACAGCACCCCCAAAGCCCTGCCCTTTCCGCCCATCCCTATGGTGGGCTATAGTCATGGAGACAAAGCAGACCCAGATGTGCCTCTCCCCAACCCCCCAACCCCAATTATCCATCTGAGCTCTGCTCAACTCCCCCAGACAGCTCACGCCGCTGCAGCGGTGGGCGCAGGTTGGTGGCAGGGCTGCACCGGTGCCAGGAGGCAGGGTCCCCGCAGCTCAGAAAGGCAGGAGGGACGTCGCAGGGACGTCTGCCGGGGCGTGGGGGATTCCCAGCACATCCAACACCATGCACGACGCGCGGGGGAGCGGGGCAGAGAGACGTACCGAAAATGCCGAGAGAAACTCCGGTCCTTTCCCATTTGTCAGGGTGCGGTGGGAACAAAAGGGAGATGCTTCAGATCCTCATGCAGCTGAGTCTCAGCCTCGGCTCACGCCCACGACGCGGCCGGATCCAACAACCAAACCGCGCGCCAGCCGGTGCCCCCCTGCCACTTGGCACACCCGCCGTGCCTGGGGACCCTGGCCAGATGGGCCAGCTCGCCGGCAAACTCTACCTGGGCTGTGTCCCTGCCTCCCTTCGCCCTCGTCTCCTCGCAGCACTCTCAGTCCCGGGTGGAGGTTTACCATCTACTGAGTGCCTCTGGTTTTTATCAATCGGGCTCTGGCGCCTGCTCTGCCCTCCCCGCTCCAGCTCTGCCCTGACTCGCAGCGAAGAAGCCTCTCGCCTTCCCTAAAACTGCAGTCGCTGTAATTTCCAGCTGGAACGATCTCGTAACAGAAAGGAGGGCACGTCTCCACGCCGAACTCCGGGGGGGATGCCTCCCTGGTGCTAATTAGTTGACTTCTAAAGTGCTTCTGTTTAAATTACATGCTTCTGTAATGGGTGAGAAACCTTAAAGGCAAACGGCATCGGCGGCAGCGGGTGCGTGGCTGCTGGGTGCACAGGCGGGGCTGCCCAGGCTGGACTAGGACCAGGAGCAGCACCAGGACCCGGACCACAGTCACAGGCCCAAACCTCCTCCCAAGCTGCAGAGCATCATTTACCCCTAGGGTAACACAGTCATGCTTTGCATTAGGGATTGAAGATTAAAAAAAAACCCTCCTTAATTTAAATAACGGCATCTTTAAACACAGCATTTGCATTTGATGAAGAGGATGTGAAGCTTTCCAGAGCTGCCAAACATCAGATCTGATCTCTGGGTAGCAAAGGAAAGGAAAATGAAAAATGTATGGTGTAGCCCCAAAACAACTAGAAAGACCTGACCTTGAGTCTGTCAGTTGTGCAGGAAAACATGTCCCAGGGTGGATTAAAACCCCAAGTTACACTTGGATTATGTCTGAACGGTGCTGTGCAAACAGCTACCTGCCTGGAAAAGCACTGCTGCCCCGACAGTGTGCCACAGTGCTCAAACTCACATGCTGGTGGGAGAGAAAACTCATGTACTGCTCTACCCATGTAGCAGGACTTCTGAACATGGGCAGATTTTCCCAAACCTAACCCCCCTGTGTGTGGGCAGGGACGATGGCAGCCCTGTGCTGGCCTCCGGCCTGGGCAGCACCCACAGCCACGGGAGGATGCGGTGCCTCCAAGCCCCTGTGCGGGACTCGCTCCAGCCCGGCAGCGAGCATGGGTGGGCAGTTTTCACAGGGGCTGTTACCCCGTTATCCCTGGTGACAGATGGCTCGGTAATCACTCGTCTGGCTGCAGATGTTTTGCAGATGTAACTGCTGTTAGCACTAACTAGGAATGAAGGCAGTTTTCCACCCAAGAGCACAGGCATGGGGGGTGCAGTGGCCATGCACTGGGGACAGGAGCCCCTCGCAGCATTTCCCTGGCTACCACACTTGTCCCCAGAGACAGGCCAAACCCCTCTCACCCTGCACGGCAGCTTTTGGGGAGGGTAACTCCCTCGTCAAACATCCCTGCACCAGCTCCAGCAACAACTGATGTGTTATCTGCTGGTAAGAGCCTCCTGGAGCAGCACCACAGCCCATGCCCAGGGTCACCTTCCCCATCAGCAGCTGGGTCACCAGGGTGCTCTCACTTCTCCCAAACCCAGTGTCCCTGTGCCCAAACTATGCTGAGCACCAAAGCTGGCGGCTTTGTACTTCCCCTGGTAGGGATGGGCAGCCCCACAGCTGCTAGGGACACAGATACCTTCAAAGAGACCCCCTAGAAAGGCTTTTTCTGCAGCTCCCATCCGTCAGGTTCCAGGGATTGTGACTAGGTCAGTGAATGCAAATGTCACTTTGATGGAGCCCCAGAGATTGTTCCCAGCCCCTGTGGCACCTGTGGGACCCTTCCAGCTGCTGTGCCAGGCCACCAGCAGCTCCCACGCACCCTGAACCCCATACCAGCACCCCACACCAGCCCTGGGGCATGGGCATTTGTGTCACCCCCGACTTGTTGGAGCCTCAGAGAGCAGCCACCTCATGCAAGGCGCTGCCCCCAACCCGCTTTCTGGTGGGAACACCAGGACAAACACACGTTTCCTTATAAGATGCTAGAAAACACCTGGGCTGAGTACCCACGTCTCAGAGTAGAAGCTGTGACTCAGTGGCGATGTGCAAGCCCACCAGCCTGATATAACCTGCATTACAGCCATAGCAGTATTTGCCAGAAGAAATTAATCTCCTAACAGGAGATTTTGCACCGAGGCATTTTGGTCATGACCTATTTGAACTCAGCCGACAGAAAAGGAACTCCACTCTCCATTGTTTTCCCCAGTGGCACATTTTTTTCCTGCTGCTCTAATTCCCTTTTTTTTGGGCAGTTCACCATATGTCCAGCTATCAGATTAGGGAATTCTTTTTTTATTTATTTATTTTTTTAAAACGGAAGCAGATGAGAGCTGATTTTCCCCCATTATCATCCTGCCATCAGTGTGGTTTCCCAGTGGATCTGCCCGGGCCGTGGGGCAACAGGACAGTGTCTATGTGCAGTCTGATGTGCTGCATCAGGCACAGCCAGAGCAACGTGGGTTCAGGGGGGACACCCATGCTACACGCTGCATCGCACCCTCCCCTCCACCTTGGAGGGGTGGGCACGTGGGAAAGGGCCAGGAGGACAAGAGGAAAAGCAGCACAGCCCACAGTAAATAAATCCTGATGGCTAAAATGAAATTTCTTATCCAGAGACAGTCACAGATGGCTGGAGTGTTTTAATACAGGCACATGCCAAGCGATTTCACTGCCTGAAAAACAAGCTGAGACAAATAGATTGTGTTTGGAGCATTATTAAAACGAACCCGGTGGAATTTCTCCCATAATAAGGGAACCCCTGACAGGCAGCGGTTTTATCTTTGTCAGGGATCAAAAGTGACTGCAGTCAGAGCGGTGCCAGCGCTCTGGTGTTCCCCCAGGAGCAGAGACTGTTTGGGAAGCAAATGCACCGTAACCAAAGCAGCCAAGTAACAAACTACCCCTAACTCTTCTCCTCACAACAGCACAGAGCTCAGCGGGACTTAGGGGAGAGCTGTGACAACCCACATCAGTCCAAACAGCCCTAACCAGTTATCATCTAACAAATTAATGTGGCCAGAGTGAGAGGCTGGACGTGCTCCAGAGCACACGCACATCCCACTATTCAAATCCAGGTTAATGGGACGATGTCCGTGTCAGCATCAATGCCGGTGGTTTATGCACCAGTTTCTGCAACACGACAGATCGGTGGGGAGGAGGGGATCTGTGTTCCCACTGCTCCCCAGTTCTACTGCAAACAGATGTTTCAAAGCTAAGCACCACTGCCGGGAGCTGGCGCAACGCTGGCACGGGCACTGCCGGTGATGCCGACAGTGCTGGGGGGACACACAGGGCAAAGGGGGACCACAGCAACCGGGACAAGGTGGTGTGCAAGTGCTCAACCCCTTTGAAGCACAGGTGGGGATCCTACCTGTGCGGCTCAGCTCAGAGGGCGACTTTAGCCCCCAGAGTTTGGGAGAAGCTGGTGGCCGCTGTGACGGCACTGCAGAGCGCTCGGGTGCAGAGCCGGCACCGCTCCTCTGCTGCAATCGCAGCTCTGCCCTGGTTTGAAAACAGCCCAGAAACAAGAGCAGTGACGAGAGCCGCGCGCCCCTGGGACCCCGACCTACCCAAAATAACCCGCTCCCCTCCCCACACCAGTGCGAGACACACACAGCCCATGCACACGCACTCGGCACGGGGAGCAGAGGAGTTAAACCACACGGCTCCCCCGGGACTAGACCCTGGCTTTGGCACTTGCAGGTGATGGAATAAGTCAGAATTTCCCTCTCCTGGCAGAGCTGCGGTGCCGGCGGAGTCCCTGACCAGAGCAGCTACAACGCAGTACGGATGCTAAGAGTTAATTAACTTTTAGCACACCTTGCTTTTGCCGTGCTGGGGGGTTGCTAGATTCAAGAATTAAGCTGCTTTAAACCCATTGCCCTCCNACCCAAGACAGCTCATCTTTCCCCCTCGCTGCCGTATTTCATCATTCCCCAGCAGAACTACGATCGCCCGCTTTACTACACACACCAGCCATATGGGCAGGGGATGGGAGCGGGGAGGAACCGGCACAGCACGTGCGTTATCCCTGCTATCCACAACCAAACGGATGAAGGAAATGTCAGCAAATTAAATTCTGCGGGAGCTTAATTCTGGGCAAATGGGATGAAATCCATTTGAGCTAAAAAGAGAAAACCCAAACGCAAAAGCAAAAACCACCAACAGTGGAAGAAGCCCAGCCCAAGGACAGACGGGAGGAAGAGGGGTGTCTGCAGCCCCCATCGATCTGTGTGCTCAGTCGGGGGTCTGGGGTTACGATGCACCGCAGGGAGCGTCTTGCAGGGAGCACGTTAAACCCTGGGGGGAGGCTGGGGAGGGGACAGGCAGGGAAGGGAGGACCGCTGGCAGCAGCAACCACCCGAAAATAAATACAGCTGGTGCAGAGGGAAGATCCAATCAGGCCAGTGTGAGGGTCAGCGGCTGACAGGGAGGTACTGGCTGCCTGGCTCTCATGGTGGGGCCCATGCCGTCACCCATGGCAGGCCATTGCCGTGTGCCCCATTGCAGAGCTCGGCCAGCCTGCCGGAGCTGCCGACAAGGTGAGTGATGGGGGAGGGACCCTTGCAGGCATCACCCCTGGCATCATCCCCAGCATCCTCAGTAGTCCCTGGCTGATGGGCATAGCCATCGCTGGAAGTGGCTTGTACCAGTCCCCCTGCCAAGGGCTCCTCTGGGCTTTGCCTGGGGGCTACACGGGCCAGATCATGGTGTGCAGGTGTACAGGACAGCCCCTCCCCCCCATCTTGTTTGTAAACAGCCCCTAGAGACAGGAGAGTTGGGCACAGCCTCTCAGGGGGTTCAGGCTGGCTGATGGGGACCCGCGTGGTCCCAAGCACATCCTCACACAGCTCCATGTGCTTGCAGGGATGGTCCCACAGGACAAGCCACAGGATGCTTGCTGTGTCAGCTCTGATGGGCTCCATTCACCCAAATTGCACCAACACACACTGCTGCCTGGGGTGTCTGCCCTGTGCCTCGGGATCAGTGAGACAGCCACACTGGCACCCCATCCCTTCTGCCAGTGACAGAGCTGGGACCTGCCCCCTTGCATGAATATCCCCCAGAGCCCTTGCCCAGCCCCGAGGTGCTGGTTGGGGTACAGACCCCAGACCCCTCCTCAGCCAGCAATGCACTGAACCAGCTCAAGCCATGCAGAAAACACCCCCATGAACTCACAGAACCCCCTTATGTCCAAATCACCTGGAGCCCCTAACCACCTTTCAGCGAGTCATTAAAAGCATTAAAAGCTCTTGCTCAGCAGCAGACTTCTCAGATGGGAAACCCTGGGACAAGCAGGTCACATTGTGCACAGCAGCACACACAGAGCCCCCACCTCCCCAGCACCTCTGCAGCCTGGAAACTTGCTCTCCAAAGCAATTTCTTTATTATTATTATTTTCTTGACTTCACTTCATTAAGATCAGACAGTAAATCTTTTCCCTGAGCTAAATATTTCATTTCCATTAACCCGAGATTAGCTGCCCGATTTACAGTGCCTCTTGCCCCAGCTCTGGCATTAACCTTTCACATGGGGGCATGGGACAGTTGCAGGGTTTGGCTCTGTTATTGGGGGGCTACCCCACAGCATCGCAGGGGTGGGTGTGGGTCAAGCTCTGAACTGCACAGGGGGACAGCAGCACTGGGTCTGGCCATGCTCTCTTCTGCTGACATGGGGGCTGCTGGGACAGAGGCACCCTGGGGGGAACCCGCTGTGCCCCCTTAGAGGGGTTTGGGTTCAGAGGAAAATGTAGAAACTTACTCAAATCTTTCTTTTCTTTGAGGGGGGGGGATCCCCTATAATTCCCCAGGGATGAAGACAAAGGGTGTCTCCTATGCATTAGAGGTATTTCCATGGATCTTGCTGGGGAAAAGATTTTTCCTGTGGGTGGTGGGTGTTTTTTGATTGGGACTAATTTGGGAGGATGACTCAGGCAGGGCTTGGTGCTAGCCATCCCTTCCCCCATTCCCAGCTGTTTGCAGGTTGGGTCCCCCCAGGATCTGGGGAGGTACCAGATGCTGCCATGGGGGCAGGACAGCCTGGACGTGGGCACCCAGGCAAGGCAGCTGCTGGGGAGGTGACAGTCCCTTCCACACCCCAGCTCTGCAGGGGTCCCCACTCAGAGCTGGGGGGCCCTGGGTGGCCCATGTGCAGCCATGGCAGAGCAGGGGGATACTGTGTGACAAGGGCCACCAACCCACTCTCCCCATCCTCCCCACCATGGCAGCGCGGCAGAGACCCCGGCACAGGGACGTTGTTATGGTAACGGTAATATCTTGCAATTCCACTGATTAAAGCAGGAATCAGAAAGCCAGACCCAGTGTGGGGGCAGATGGAGACCTGATTCCCTAATGGCCACCGTCTCAGCCTGGCCATAATCCCCACCACGTGTCCATGCACCAACGCTGGCCCACCGTGCCGCAAGAAGAGCAGTGCACCAGCTGCACACCCGCAGCATCACTGCTCTGCTCTGCTCTGCTCTGCTGCTCTGCTCTGCTCTGCTCTGCTGGGGGTTCGAGAGCTGCTGGGGACCCCGAACCTGAGCAGGGCATTGCCAGGCCATCCCAGGATGTGCAACATCAGCCCCGGCCATGCCAGGATGCTGCAGGCTGTGCTGGCTCAGAGCCAGCCCACAGACCTGACAGAGACCCCCTACAGCCACCCCTGCTTCTGGAGCTGCTAGCAGCCCTGGCTGACCCCTTGCCCACTGCCAGCTCTCGCCTTACAGAGTTTGGTTTATTTCCCAGCCAGGCTTTTGGAGAATCACCAGCCATTCTGTGGCTAATCCCATCTTCCTTCAAACAATGGCCAGAAACGGGCAGCCAGCGGTCGGTGCAGTGTGAGCTGTGGGCAACCGCAGGTCCCTGCTGTCCCACCCCAGGGCAGGATGGACACACAGACTGGCAGGCTCAGAGCTGCTGGGCTGAGACCCTACCAAGCCCATCTCAGCTCCCCCTTGGAAAGGAGCTTGGCACCTTCCCCACAGGAGCCTCCTGACCTGTGCCTTCACCACTCAGCCCTGCACACTCGTCACTACAGATGGACGCGCGCGGTTTGATGATCAGCACAGAGGGGCTCACACCCTGTACCTGATGTTGTCAATCAGATGCTGGTGGGACTCTTGGGTGAGGACCATGCAGAGGGCATAGGCCAAGTACTCCACCTTCCGCTCTGCTGCATACTGCTTCAGGACAGTGAACATCTTCTCCTTGACCTCTGGCTGGTCACCGAGGATGTCATCCACCTGCAGCGTGGGAGCCAGGAAAGAAGAGCGAAGTGGCACTGAGCAGCAGAGCAATTAACTGTGTGTACAGAGGCACTAACGATGCAGAAAATATGTCTGTCTCCTTGCAGCACCTGGTCAGCCGACAAGGAGGGAACCCAGCTGGGAAGGGGTTCAGTCATCAGCCCATCACGCAGCACTGCTGGGGCCTCACACGTCCCTGGCATCACTGCTCTGCGTGCACAGCGCTGGAAACAGGGGTGTACCATCAAACCCTGAAACTGTGCCAGGTCACAGGAGTCTCTGCAGCAGAGGCTCTATGGCATGGTTGGGTGAGGAACCAGTGCATGGGTCTGGAGTCTACCCGGCAGAGGACATCACCCCAGGCTTTCAGAGGAGTTAAAGCCTCCAGTCACTTCACGATCCTGTCAGGCAGCACTGTGCTGACATTAATTCTGGGAGGCTGCAGGGCAATGGGGAGCAGGAGCACAAACATGAGCCCGAGCCCCAGCCCCAGCAAGAGCATTAGCAGCCCCCAACCACTGCCCTGTTCTCTCCACCTGTGGCAGCCATGACAGGTAGAGTAATTAGCTAGTTACCATCCAGCCAATTAGCCTTCATCCTTATTAGCCTCCTCCCAGGCCAGGGAAGCATGGCCTGGCTGGGTACAGCAAGCATGCACAGAGCTCCTTGTGATGTCCCTGTGTGCATTGGATTTTCCTGCAAGGTGATGGCTTTATGCTGACAGCAGGTTTAACTGCTTCCCTCCAGCTCTGTGAGTACAGGGGAAAGCAGCAGTGAGGAGGGGAGGTGTTTGGTACCTCTGTGCTCTGAGACAGCCAGTAGTCATTGCCTGGCTGAGCCCCCTGTGTGGGTTGGGGAAGGTCCTCACCCAGGGAAGGGGCAGAGCAGTTTCTTCCAGGTGCTCATCCCACTTGGCAGCATTCTGGAGAGGGCTGTCACAGGCGCTGTGACCCCCAGCACAACCCTCCTGGTGCTGCTGAGCTTGCGCAGCCGCCACGCGAGTGCTGCAGGGGCTCCCAGCAGCAGCACTTCAAGGTTACCGAATCTGGGGCAGCTCAGGCAGCTCTGTCCCCTGGGCAGGCTCACATGCATCTCGGACCCAAGGTCCAGGACAGAAATGACGAATGCTGTGGTGTTCCTGGTGGGCTGAATCCCAGGATGCTGCTGTTAATTTTTTTTGCCTGGGCTGAGACCAAAGGGCTTGGTGGACAGGACTGGGGGGGTCCTGCCACCCCTCAGGTCAGTGTGGTCCCTAGCATGTCCCTGAGTGTAGAGGGGACAAGAGGAGATGTTGACCAGGAACTGAGAGCGAGTACCTCCAGCACTTTGAGTGGTGCTCCCAGGACGTTTGGCTGGTGCAGCCCAGCTCCAGCCCTGGTCCCAGTGCGGTGTGTCTGCCAGGAGGGCACAACTCAAACAGGCTCTGCCAAATAAATGAGGCTGGGAAAAAGCCTCTGTACCTTGGGCTTGGAAGTGACCTGTAGGCAGCACAGGCATGAAATGCAAGCCACCAGCACCTTCTGACCTCCCAGCCTTGTGACAGGTGGTCAGGAATGCCTGGATGCTCCTCGCACCGACACCAGCAGCACCTATCAGAGCCAAGCTCCAGGTAACCGAGGGGATAAAGCATCCCACTGGGGTTCATTATTTTCTGCATCATGTGAAAAAATGAAGCCACTTAAAATATCTGTGCTGTTTATTCCCTCTAGAGAGGCGTTTGCCAGCTGAGCGTGTGCTCTGCAAACCTGCTGGTACAGGCAGCTTTGCTGGGCAGGGAAGGGACAAGCAGAGGTGCTGCTGCAGGTGCCTGCAGCATTGGGACCAGCTTGCTTCAAAAGCTCTCTCCTGTCATCCTCAGGAAATATTTATATGGTTTAACGTGACTTCATGAGAGAGAGGCAGGTGGAACAACCTCTCATCCTGTTGTTAATCTCCTGTAATCAGCGGGTGTCTGTTTTACAGTCGATGCTCTGTCTTGTGAATCCAAACCTTGGTGAATGTTTGTGAATCTTTAATGTAGAGGCTGACTGAGGGAATTCAGCTCATACCCATGAATCTCTTTATGAACATCTTGTTCCTTTATTAGCATGGGATAAAAAAAAAAAAAAAACCACCAGCCTGGTTATTTTCATAACAGTATTTTAAAAGGCTACTTTGAAATGGAAATCAGAATGATTAAAAAAACAACCATGATCAAATTCATAATTAGCACGAGGCAATGTATTTAGTCAACTATCTGCTAGCAGCCTTCAGGAACACAATGAAGATGTAATCACCTCAGTGTTCCCCTTGCAACAAAGAGCTAAAATGTCTGTGGAATGACATGATCAGACTTGGAAGGGACATCCCAATGTGCAGGAGGGAGGGACCTGCCCCCCTGGGTTTTCGTAAGCTCTCACAGAACAAAGGAGGAAGTACTTGTTGGGATCATTCCCTAGAGGATCTCCAAGCTCTTCGCATCTATTCTCCCAGGGATGATTGAAGCACAGGTAATTATCAGAGCCTTCCCTCAGGCACTGAAGCCCCTGGTCTGTGACCAAGCCAGGAGCATCCCGCTGTTGGGGTGCACTGCAAAGGCTGGATGTGGGAATCTCCACACTGCTCAGTGCAGGGCGTGCCCCGGACACTGGCCCCGTACCACAGCCTTACCTTTTTGCTGAATTCCTCAGCTTTCTTCTTCCTCTCCTGCCGCACGACGTCAGCGTTGGGGATGGAGTCCCGCATGCCAGCCCCGTGCTGTGGCCGCAGCAGCCCCAGCCGCAGGGACCGCCCATAGCAGGAGCCCACCACGGCAGCTGCCGCCTCCCGCAGCATCACCGGCATCCCGTTGACTTCCAGCACGTAATCCCCCGGCTCGACCCCGCAGGCAGCAGCAGGTGAATCCAGGGTGATGCTGGCCACTCGTGGGGGGCTACTGCTCTCCAGCTCAAAGCCGAAGCATCCCCAGGGACCGGGGGGAATATCGACGTGCTGCAGGCGGGAGACCACCCCGATGCTGGGGGGCACGTTGCTGCAGCGCCTGGCCAGCCCGAGCAGTGCCTCGCAGCCCAGGGAGGAGACAGGCTGCCCCTCGATCTCCAGCACCTCGTCGCCCGCCCGGAGCCCTGCCGTCGCTGCGCTGCTGCCCTCCTGCACCCAGATGATGTAGCACGGACCGGTCCCAGTTATCTTGAATCCGAAGGCCTCGGGCCAGCCCTGGTTTGTTGCCGGCATGGCTGCAACTGGAAAAGAAGGGAGGGAAAATGAAGGAGTTGCGGTGCCTTTTCCATCCTTAATGTTAGCTCCTGAGGGTGCCACATGTACCTCATTGGGCGCGAGGACACTAGTTTGTGCTGTACCCCCTCACTGTGGGGAAGAAATGCCCCAAGTAGGACAGTTTGCCTCTTAGTTGGCTAAAAACAAAATAGCTTTTGTTTTTCTATCATCAGGCTGGGGGCACTGCCAGCACCATTAGCAGCGAGGAAGCTGGGTTGGTGAGGGACAGCCCTTGTCTTGCCCATCAGTGGCACCTACCTCACCCCCCTCTCCAAGGCAGCGTGTTTAGGCACCTGCTTGCATCTATTTGTCTAGCAAAATAAGTATTTCCTTTCCCTGGCATGTCGTGTTAATGAACAGATCACCCTGACAGCCTTATTTTAACCAGCCCTGCTCAAGACTCAGTGTTTCAGCAGTTTGCAACTGCAAAATTACTGCAAATTCACTGGAATTTGCCAGATCCTCCTGAGAGTATTCTTCTGTGCCCTCCCTGTCCTGTGCACAGCATTAACCTGTTCGCAGCATCACGAAATGCAAAGATGAGGATTTCCACAGGACTTGTTTGTGGTTCATGTCAAGGCTTAGGACTGGCTCCAGGGATGCTCAAGGAGAAATCGGGCACATCAGCCATAAACATCTGCAGAAGTCATCTTTGCCCAAGGTAAATCAGATCAGCTGATCTACACAGCTCACTTGGATGCCCTTTCGATGCCGCTGATGTGTAAGTGCATAAATAAATTTGCATGTAGATTTTGTCTTCATTTAATCTTTGCTGTCTGTAAAGATGCTTCTTACTCCCCTGTTTATTCCATCAGCGTTACTTAACACTCATTAAGCATTTACAGAAGTGAAATGCAAGCTATTTTACCCAGGAAAATAATCTTACAGAGAGTACAAGAACTCAGAACTGCTCGAGAAAACATCCTCCTTTAGCTTTGTCCTCTTCAGATCCAAGTCTCAAACCAGCAGCAGCCTAAAGCTGGCTCTTGGTGCATCCCCCCAAGTGGCTTTCTCCCTGCTCCCAGGCAGCCCAAGGTTCCAGTTCACTCCAGTCCATGCTCATACCAGCACAGCAAAGGCATCCCTTCACACCTCCACCCCACTGCTATCGAGGTGGCTTGGCTCTGATCTCAATGACCAAAAGAGATTTCTTCTGCTCCTTTGAGGCCCGGGCTATCTTGGTCACAATTCAGTAGCCCTGAAAACAGTGTTTAATACCCTACTGCAGGTTAGAAAGATGAAAGGAACTCTCTTCACATCCATTTTCAGCACAGATAATACAGACCACACTGCTCTGAGAGTGGAATCATGGGGATGGTCAGGGAAAACAGCATCACTGCAGAAATCTGTGTTAACCTGAGCTGTCACAGCCACTCCAGGCTGTATTACAGAGAGCAGCACAAGGGAGCCTTCACAAGGAAATACTACAAAGGACCAAACAATATGCTGCTGCTAACATAAGTGTAATAATCAAGCCCCCCGTTGTACAGCAGTGCCAATTAAAACACTGGTAAAAATCAGGGATTATCTGAAGTTTGTTATCTAAAGAGGAAACAAAGCTGTCACCCTTGTTAACGGGTACAGATGTCAAGGACCTGAGGGGGAGCGTTGAGGGTGAAGCATGGCACAAGTCTGGCAACAGCAGGATGAAATCCATTGGCAAATGAACACCCGGGCATCCCAGGGAGCACAAGATTTGAAGGCTCCAGGATCAGGACAGCTCCCTGGCAAAGCCCAGCAGAGCCCCAGCCATCACTTTGCTGCGAGGAACTGCATCACCCCCTTCCACCTCTCCACCCTGTGGCTCACACACTTACAGAAGTCTGCAGCCATCCAAGCGAGCCTGGCAGGCTCTCACCGGCGGCAGGTTTGTCCCGCTGCGGGGTCGGGGTCGAAGCTTTCTTGGTTCTCCTCCATCACTCCCGGAAGCAGGTCCCACCTACCTGCCAGGCTCCTGGGAGCATCTCTCCTGCTCCCATGTCCTTGCTGTAGCCTCCGGGCTGCTGGCTGGGGGCTCAGCACTCATATGGAATGCCGGTCCTATGGTGGGCTGTTGCGCTGTGGCACTGGGACAGAGCCAGGGCAGCCCCTCAGGCAGGAGGTGGTTGCTCTTTCTCAGGCTTCTTACTCGAGCTCTGTGACCTCCCAGCTGCTCTGAGCCAGCAACAGGCACACAGAAAGGTCTTTTTTGCCTTTTCCTTTCCTAATTAACTTTATTTCCATTGCAAAGAGAAGCACGGACAGACTAATTGCTGTGCTGGTCCTGGCTGAGTCTGGTGCTGACCTGAGCCCACAGATCTAGGGGGAATTAGAAGCTGGAAGGAGGTAAAACAGATTAGTGCTGTGGAGGGAAATCCCTTACCCACAGGGCAAATCTGAAGAGACAGCACTTTGCAAGGCAGCAGAGATGCAGCAGAGATACAGCATGCTTCCGCTGCTCCCAAAAAGCAGCTGGACATGCTGAGACCTCTCTGGCCCCCACCACTGGCAAACTGGGTGGGAAACCACAATTTTGGGAGTACGCATCTGCCAAACAATGTGCAGTTTGCTGCAGGGATTTGAGAGCCTGGGCTGACTTTTGCAGGGCCCTACAAGGGAGCTCTCCCCAGCCCCCGTGCAGGGGAGCGGGGGCCCTTGCAGTGGGGAGCAGCTGAGGGCATGTCACAGCAGGGACCCCTGCGCTGGCGCCCACTCCCCGTTAAGCTGCTCTTTCTGATTTTCTCTTCTGCTTCCTCAGCACTGAGGGATCCCAGGGCTTAGCACACTAAGAGGTTTTAGGGTATTACAGGTCCTGCTGCAGCTCCAGCGGGAGGGGCCATCTGCATCCCACCACAGACACACAGCAATCGGGTCGTTCCTTTGCACTGGCCAGGGCTGAGCTGTCAGCAGCATTGGGCTGGATAGGAATCAACCTCCTCAGCCAACCTAGGAGTTGACATAGGGCCAGGTAAAGCCTTACGAAGGGGGACCTGCAGGGACCTGCTCTGCCCAACCTGAAGGTAAGCACGAGGGGGTGGAAGGTCTTCCTCTCGCTCGTGCCCTTCGTGTTCCTACACACCATTACTGCAAGGGACTTGGAGATGCCTCTTCCTCCTGTCCTCCCCAGCTCTGGTGTCGGTGATGCTCTGCTAGAGACAGGACATGGCTCCTTTCTCACAGGTTCTGTACAAACACAAATCTCCTCCTCAGCAACCGAGACGCGTGGGTGCATCGTGTTGATACAGAAATGCACACACCTACCTCAGGGCATTTTTGCACTGCCCAAACAGGCAGACAAAGTAATTGTAACATACATTCTCTCTTTGTCCAACAAGTGAAGTAATTGTTTCTTCTCCCACCATTTTTAAGTGACTTGAGTACTTTAAAACACTGACAGTCAATTTCAATCCCTGCAAGAAACGTTAGGGGATTCTATGCTAACAAAAAGATTGTTTCCTTGAAGACCTTCTGCTCAACTTCCATCAGACAAGACTCTTCACTCATTTTCACAGCACCTGGATTGAATGGGCTTCACCTCTCTCAAGCTCAACCTACTGTTAAAAGTATTTGCAGGCTGTTTAGTCCCTGAGCACAGCCTACAAGGCCACAAAGAGCTCTGTGACGGTGATGGTGCTCTGCTTAGCGACGCTCGCTGCAGCTCCTGCCAGGAGTGTGGGCACCTCTGTGCTACATGCAGGGACCATGGTGCACAAACCTTGCCTGTCTGCCCACAGACAAATGAACAGCCTTGCACCCACGCTGCCACCAGCCCCCCATCCCAGGGTGCCGTCTACTCTGCCAAACTTGTTGTGCTACATCCAATGTCCCACACAAACCTACAGCTGTACCTGGAGCAGGACAGAAATTTTGCTGTATCAGTAGGATGGGAAAAATGGCATTTTCACCTCGCTGTCTGTCAGGAGCAGAATGCCTTGGGTGGCACTCTAGGATAGCTGTGCTCCAGCTGCATTTCTCCCTCTCAGCTGCCGGTTCAGTGTGTCATGGGCTGGGAACTTACCAGGGAGAAAAAAAGATCCCCTTCCTGAAACCCAACCTCATCTCCCGCTGCCGCTGCCTCCTGACCAAGCCAATTAATTTCCTCTCAGTGCCAAAGCACCCCTTGCACCCCTCACAGGGCTTACCTGCTGTGCCTGAGATTCAGCCAGTGGCAGACTGGGACCCAGAGCTGGCAAAACCATCACAGCAGCTTCGAAGCTTTTGCATCAGTTACCTGTCAGCAGCAAGTGCCTGAGTTTCTATGGCAAACTCTACCCAGGCACCGTAACCCAATCAGCCGCTCATTAGCGGCGCTCAGGAGAGCACAGAACCACAACGGCTGCGGGGATGGTTTCAGTTGACAGCCACCACCCAAGGAACCGGCACAGGGCCCACCTCGGCTGGGATCTAGAGCAGGTCCCTGCAGGTACAGCAGTGGGCTCGCCCCTACTTCTGTCAGCCCCTCGGTGGCAGAAGGGAACACAATGCTCAGAGCTCCTGTAAGAAAGCAACGGGGTTCTGCTCTTGAAAGATTTCACCAAAGGCCAAAAAACCTGAAGAGCTGCAGATTGCCCGAAGGTCACAGAGGACGCGCCAGACCCTCGGGAACAGCCGGAGCCGGCACGGTACAGTACCGAGTACCCGGGGCCGCAAGGACACAACACACAGCGCTCGGATTCAGCAAACGCATTTATTTCTACAGCTTTAACCTCTCTTTGGCGCTGCGGAGGAGGAAGGAGGCCCGAACGGCTCTCCCCAAAG
>VZTU01001284.1:381609-401508 GCA_013400835.1 Zapornia atra
GCCCGCTGGCGGCCCCATCCCGACGCGGCCAACACTCCCCCGCCCCCCCCGCGGCCGCTCTTCCTGGGCAGGGCGCCGGACGGCGGCTGGAGAGGCGCTGCCCTTGGAAACGGAGCTTGTGAACGGCTCGGGCGGAGCGGGCCGCCCCATGAGCACCACCCGCCGCCGCGCCCGCTTCCGGGTGGCACAGGGCCCTTCCGCCGCCGCGCATCCCCGGGCGGCCGGGGCGGCGGGTGCTCCGCCATCGGTTAGCCGGTCTCGGAGCGGGGNCCTCCCGCCCGGCTCCCCCCACCCCCGGAGCCGGGGACGCCCCGCAGGCCCTGACCGCGTCCCCGGGGGCCGCAGGTGCCCGAGGGTTGGGCTGCGCGTCGGGACTCGGGTTGTCCCCGGCGCAGGCAGGCCGCGGAGCCCCGAGGCCTGGCAGACACCCGGCTCCTCGCTGCTCTGTCAGCGAGCTGCGCAGCCGCGGCGGTCGAGCGCGCAGAGACACAGATCGAGGATGGCGATAAACCGCGCTTCGCGGCCTCCGTGCCTGATGAGGCCCCTAACGGCGTCAGGCTTGGCCAGGCCCGGGCCCTGCCGCAGGGAGCTGGCACCGAGGGGCACTAACGCGCTGCTTGTGTTGCGTTGCAGGGCTCGGGATGGACTTTCTGTCGCTCTTCTTGGTTTACTTGTGCGTTGTTCTCGCTGCTCTGCTCTGCACCTGCGCGGGAAGCAAGGAGAGTTTCCTCCTCAGAAGCATCAGTGGTGCAACCCAGGTAAAAGAACCGAGCTCTGAGCGATGGTCATCTCCCGTTCGGGAGCTCCGCCCTGGGTTGCGGTGCTGACATTAGTGCAGCCGCTGTGTTTCTCCTCCATTGAAAGCGCTGGTATCCACGGTTAGCACAGTGACATGGGGTCTTTAATACTTCACCCTGTTCTGACAGCTGCTCTCGAGTAAGCACACGTTGGGGTTGATAACAGGAGTAACGTCTCAGCTGATGAAATCCCAAGGAGGCAGTAGAAACACAGTTACATTAAGCATCTCCCGTTCCTGCGTGTGCCAGTCTGGCCAGCTGCAGGCACCACAGGGGGTAGCGAGGATGGAGCCGCTTGTGATGCCAAAAGTCCATCATTCAGTGACACTGTGACATGTCAGCTTTGAGAAATTCAGTAATATCTGCAGTTTTGTGGTATTTGCTGTTCTCATTTAGAGGAAAAAGGGGGATAGAGAGTTATAACTGGTAGTTGAACATTGTAGGGGAAGCTCTTGAAGGTGAGTCTGTAATAGTGATGCAGCCCGTTGATTCCTAAGAGAGAGGAATGAAGAGCTTTAAAAGACAATTAAGAATTGGCATTTTACTGTAAAAACAGGGAATGAATTGAAAAGGCACTAGCTTGTTTTTTTCTGTTGGGCTGTGTCTGAATGAAGAAGTTAAAAAAAACAAAACAGGTGTAGTGTTTTTGGAAGGGAAATGATAAGAGAATTATTTAAATTCTAAATAATATTTAATGCTGTTTGCATGAGTCTAAACAGACTTTGTTTTTTATTACCAGTATTATACCTTATTTTGCTTTATATACATGCAGGTCACCATGCAGAGAAATGTATTAGTTTTCCACATAACAGCTGCTTCCACAAACCATGTGTTACAATCAGCAGTTAAAATACTGCTGTGACGTAAAGTCACTGTCATAGAATCATAGAATGCTTTGGGTTGGAAGCAACCTGAAAGATCATCTAGTTCCAACCCCTGTAATCGATACGTGTACAGGTGGAATAAATATAGGTAACCCTAAATAGTTTCTCTAGACACTGTATTTTAAATTCATTTCCAACTATACATAATAAACCCTGGAAATTGTTTGACAGCTCTCCTCTAAGAGTATTCCTTGTGAGGAGTAATTCAGTTGCACAGAGCACAGCCCTTTCTCTCTCTGGCAAGTCGGCTTCCACCCCTGCCTGTTTCCCTGGTCGCCAGCAGTTCGGTTGTGCGAGGTGGTTGTATTGGTGGTTGTATTCATTGTACAGGTCTTCTCATTCTCTCCTTATTTCCTCATCGCCTCAAGCTCAAATTGTATTTGTTAAGAGCCTCTTGCTTTGGCATGAGGAAGGGCTGAAACACAGGGGATTGCTGTTCTCTGTGTCGGGGAGTAACGGATGTCAAATGTGATGTTAGGCTGTACTAACACACAGTTAATTTAAACTTGAATTTCACAATTGCATGTGGGTTCCTTTTCTGTCTAGTTATGTGTTTCCTTTTGCTATACACTTTTTTTTTTTAAAAAAAAAAAGACTTGTCACTTGAACTGCTGATAGGAGGCATACCCGTTAAAAGAAAAATATTTAACATCTTCTCAACTCTACATATGCTTTTTGCCTTCTGGTCTTTCACATCTGAGACAAGAAGCTCTCGCTGCATATTTTCTTTGCCTGTCAGCTAGAAATAGGCTCAGCTGCTCTAATTCCTCCACATTCCACCACTGATGGAGCAGCATGTTGCTATAGAGATCTGTCATCTTCTGAACAGTGGAGTCAGACAATCCCGCAGTCACAGGCTGTGGCTGAGGATTTCATTGAATGAAGGCAGGCAGCCTTCTTCCTTGTGTCTAGCTGCTTTTGAAACAGCAGTTAGACAGATACAGAGTAAACAGACTATCGGGGCTGTAGTTAGAGAATCTGGGTTGGGTTGGGTTGGTTTGGTTTGGTTTGGTTTTGCTGGGGTTTGTTTGGCTTTTGGTTGGGTTGTGGGGTTGGGTTTTTTCCTTTTTCTGGAGGATAGCAGGCTTTATCCCTCTGCTTATCTCTGCTTGCATCTGTCAGATGCCCTAGTGAAGCATACTGAAGTTCAGAAATTGCTCAGTTTCTATCCCCTGCTTAACCAGTTACCCAGTCAATAAACCAATATAAGCTCCTTATAACTTTCACACATTAACCTAGATACATTTGTTTGTGCCTCTTGGGCTCCTGAGAATGTGGAGCCTGGCTTCCATTTTGAAAACCCCGTGACACGCGTGCCTGTATCCTGAGGAGATTAGAAGCTCCTGAAAATGAGCTTCCTCCTCAGTGGATATGGCTCCAGATACATAACTGAGGGATTAGGTGACTTGTATTTTTCACTTGTACTTCCCACAAGGCAGAAGTGATGTGCAGTTCAGGTAACGTTGCTTCTGTTTGCTTCAGGTGGTGTCATTTGTAATCCCCACACAGCTCCAGAGAGTGACACAGAGGGTGCTTCACAGGCTCTTCCACACAAGGTATTTTTTTTTTTTAATACCCTTTTGACTTTATTTTTTACTAGTGTTTCTCTTGGTGACCTCCTGCCACCATCAGACCTTCCAGTGCTGTCCTTAGGTAGTCTCTCTTCATTAGGAGTAATTGTCAGGGATTACAGATTCCCTGTAAGGTTTGCCACACTGTTTTCTTTCTGTTCCTTCCTTATTGTTTTGAAGATAGTATCCTGAAACGTTTGAACATATTAACCAACAAAGCTAATGTGGCTCAGTAGCTTCCAGTATGACAGATGTTGGTGACAGTGGTGGGAGGCTGCATCCACACAAGAATTGCAACAGATTATCTGGCAGCTGCAGGTGGAGATTAGACAGAGATAGCAAGCCCCATCCTCTTCTTCAAATCCCATTAGTCTTAGGCCAGCAGTTTGGATGTCCAGGTGGCTTAGGAGGAGGCCACACAGCTGCTGATGTGGAGCCTGTTGTATTAAGGTGAATTCTGTGGTTTCCTGTAAACTGCCGCTTTAGGATCTGCTTCCAGCGCCATTTAAACACCTTTCCCCTGGAGGCAGAAACTCCCATTATGGCAGACACTTTGGGGTATAGCATGGGCTGTTGTTGAATGTGTGCTGCAGTTGTTTTGTTGCCTGCTGTGCAGCTTCTCTGCTGTTAACACAGCCCAGCAGAGAGTGGTTACCCTGTCAAACGCGCAGCCGGCAGCAGGGCGGGTACGCGGCGAGCCCGGCGTGGTTGGTGTTGCTGGATGATGCTGTGTGCTGAAGGCGCTTGGAGCCTCCACACACCCCCTCCAGCTGCATCGCCTCATTCAAGCCAGAGATGTTTGAGCTCATGCAGAAGTCTGGTGAGGCTCAGCACTTGAGGGTATCTTCCTGTAGCCTTGCAGTTGAGATGAAACTCTAGGATCCTGCTGGGTTGCACACAGAAGTGGTGTAGGAGAGAGCAGCAGAGGAGACCTTGTCTGCAATGACGTTCTGCTGTAGTAAAACACACATGACTAGTTGTTTAAACTCGTAATAAAAGCCCAGCAGACTGATGTATAACGCAGAGAGCTGTAGTTAGCAAGCAAGCATTGCTCTCCTAATGTGTGGCTTACCTGAGCATTTGTTTGCCAGCCTGATGGAGAAGTTGTTGCTCAGTGTGATGCATCCCAAACAAGCCTGCATGACAAACAGTTGCACAGTTTGCCTCACAGAAGCTGTAGTCTGCTGACAGGCTGGAACTAGTGTTTGCCCTTGCTAACCTCCTGCCACATTTATTTCCTAAATGCTACTTATTACAGATTTTTTTAAAGATTCCCTTTCACTGTGGTTTTCTTTGCTTTCAGAGCAGTACACAGCAACTGTTTTCTGGCAGATATTTTTTGGCCTATTGCTGCAGCATGTTTTGTCAGCACCCAGGGTGCTTTGTACTTGACTGTGCTGTTGGGAAAAAAAAATCCAAAAGACATGACAATAATAGAAGTGAATTTATCTGGCATATTTAAAAGAGTGTATGTGGGAAGAAGAGAAGCAGCCAACTGGATGGAGAAAACACTATTAATATTCAATCCATGCTGGCCTGAAAACCTAAAAGAGGTGTCTCCTTGCATTTGGAAAGTCGTTGCTCATCACCTCTGAATGTACTTGACCTGTTAATCAGGATGCTGAGTATTAAATAGACTGTCCCCCTTTCCATTACAGAAGCTATTTGTTTGTTGTCCTGAACATCGCTTTGCAAGCTGCAGTGTTTGGGGAATACACATGGGAAGTGTTTGTTTACTGCTGGGAGCTGCAGTTCCACCTCCCCTTCCTCCTGCTGCCCTATCTGCTGCTGGCTGGGAACGTGATCTGCTTCGTGCTCTGCTCCTGCACCAATCCTGGTAAGCTCTGCAGATTGTGAGCTGTAGCTGTTTGGAAAAATGCTACAAATGCCATGACTTTTACTGTTTCTCTTGTTTCTTTCACAGGTGTAATAACAAGATCCAATCATGCCTCATTGGTTAAGATTTATGCATATGATGGTGTATTGTTTCAGAGAGGCGTAGTGTGTCCTACGTGCAACATGGAGAAGCCAGCCAGATCAAAACACTGTAGTAAGAATTTTAATTTCCTTGATAAGCACAGCACTAATACACATTAATTCCCACATGAATTCTCCATCAATAACTGCAGTTCACACTACGACGCCTGTTCTGTTATCCAGGTCGATGCAGAGAGGATTGTGTTTGTTTTACTGGGGTCCCACATCACAGCAAACCCATGGAACTGGTTTGCTGCTGTTTCTTCTCTCAGAAATTACCAGTTCTGGGAGTATCATTTTGGGTCAGGAAGAGGCAAGCTTTTGAACATCTAGAAGTTAAATAAAAAAGGATCACCTGTCAAGAGAGTTCAGGATTTTGTGTTTCTCTTGCAGAATTTGCTGCTACCATCTAAAATAAAGCAGGGAGCTACAATCTCTGCTTTTCATATGCTTTGCTAGGCAGTACTGTCAGAGAAGCCAGAGTCTTTGAGCTCCAGTCTTGGTGAATAAAAGATGAAATGCAGGTCTTTGGTTTTAATATGGGGTGAGGATGGTATTCTATGCAGTCAAAACTAACGTAGTTTCTTAAGAGGCTAAATCCTTACTATAATTCTCAAAAGTTTTCAGATTAAAAAAAACCCAAACAAACAAAACCCCAAAACCAACAAAAACAACCAAAAAAAAAACCCCAAACCAAAACAAAACCCAAATGAACAAAAAGACACAAAACCCCCAAACCAAATCAAACTGATTCCTTAAAGAAACAATTACTTTGTTGCTCTCTCCTCATCAGGTTTCTGCAGTATGTGTGTACACCGTTTTGATCACCACTGTGTGTGGGTCAACAACTGCATTGGTGCCTTCAATGCCAAGTACTTCTTCCTTTACCTCCTCACGCTGAGTGCCATGGCTGCAACCATTGCAGGCATCACAGCAGCTTTTCTCATCCACGTGGTGCTGCTGTCGGGTGTGATGCGTGGCAGCTACATTGATGACCATGGACAGGAGCGTGCTGTTGAAATTCTCTTTCTCATTCAGGTTAGTTTATGCTGTGGGGGGGTTTTAGCCTATTACAAGGTTTATCTCAGTCTTTATTTCAGGAGTCCCTTTAAATCCACCTGTTCTCACAGGCAGAATGTGGACAGACTGCAGTTTTTTACCGACTAGTTAAAAGGGCTGATTAAGTTTAGAAACTGCTATTGCAGAGTACTGTAAAAATACAGGATTTTTCTGATGGCACTTTGTTCAGCTCTCCTGTTTCTCACATCTCTGTCCCCAGACTGCTTTCACTCAGCAGATCTGATTCATAAAGAATTTCTTTGTGTTCCAATGACCATCAGCTGTAGCAACGTTTAGGAAACGGTTAAAAGTCCTTGAGATGCCTGGGTGGAGATGTTAAAGCAGGACCTACTACCCTGGAATTTAGATACTGGAATATTTTCTCTCACCTACAAGCAAAGGGTGACTTTGAGTCTCTGTAGCACTTGAGGCAATTGTGTTTCAACCCACTCATCCGTTTCCATAGTATGGCAGCCAGGTGATAGGTAGTATATACTTTATCTTTTCCTGATCCCACACAGCAAATGTTTTAGCCTGCACTCATAAAGGTCAAGGAATGTTTGCTCCTGTTTGAGTGGTACCAGTACCCTTCCACAGTATTGGAATTTAGCTTGGAAAAGAGCTGCTTAAACTGTACCATGTCAGCAGAACCTGAAACTGTACCAGATTGTAGTCGCTTCATTTGGCAGCTTGTTTACAAATGATCTGCATTAATGATTTTTTTAATGAAATAAACAAAAAAGAAAACACTCAAAATCCCAATATGATATAAAACATTCAGAGATAGATGGGTGTAGAAAATACTCCTGCACATTAGCAGTGAGTGAGAGGAACTATATCACTGGAAATCTCTGTGCTTTACTCAGAGATGATGGAGCATCACTGAGGTGGGTGGGGGATAGGGCTGTGACCCTGTTTGTGGGGCTGCACAGTTACATGTACATACAGATGTGCGTTTCTGCTGCCCTATTGCAGAGGTGACATGCTTCCATGTGCTGTAACGCTCCAACATTGTCACTACTCACAGAATGGTGGGGATTGTAAGGGACCTCAGGAGATCAGCTAGTCCAACTCCTTGCTAAAGCAGGATCACCTAAGGCAGGTTGGACAGGTGGGTTTTGAATCTCTCCAGAGATGGTGACTCCACAAACTCTCTGGGCAGCCTGTCCCAGTGCTCTGCCCCCTCAAAGCAGAGTTTTTCCTCATGTTCAGATGGAACTTCCTGTGTCCCAAATCCTAAATTATTCCCGTGACTTCTCAAACATGAAAATCCACTGAATTCCCCAAGTACTTGTTCCTCAAACTAAATCAGAAAATGAAATCTTTCTGTACAGTATGCTAACAGTATGAAAAAAGCACCTGCTTTCTGAATACTTCCAAAATTCTATTTAGCTATTCCAGAGTTTTAAACTACCCAAGTGCTGATCATTTATTACTCTTCTTCTTTGCAGGACCTTTTCTTGACTTTTCCCAGGATTGTCTTCATGCTTGGTTTTGTTATTCTTCTCACACTTGTTCTGGGTACATACTGCTGCTTCAATCTGTATTTGGCCTTAACCAACCAAACTGCCAATGAGTGGCGTAAATCCCGAAGGTGTGAGTGTTCCCACCATCTGACACTGCAGCCTCACCACAGACAAGTTGTCTACAAAAACATTTATTCAAGAGGAGCCTGGATGAATGTAAAGGAAATCTTTAGGCCTCTCACAGCCTTGGAAAGGAAGAAGAAAGCATGAAGCTGTTATTCTTCATATGTGCATTTTTAAACTTCTTGTAAAACACTCTTTCAGCAGTGTGCTGTGGTGCCCCAAACAACTTTTGTATTTCAGCTAAGTATTTGGAAACCCTGTTTTCATAAAGCTGACCAGTTTTTTAACAATCTAGAGTTCTTCCATGTGTGTCTGTAACGACTCGTACCAGTTATGACAGTGGCCTGTTAATCTCTCCAGGCACCATCACAGTGGAGAAGCAAGACTAGAGTTAGGTCCAGCTAAGGAACACTTTTTAATAGTTACTGGTTTGTATGCTGCAGAATATATACTTCTGTGTAACAGTGAGTTACTTGGGTAGAGCATAAGTAGGTCTTCCTGCAGGAGACTTGACAGGAATATAGCAATGTCACACCTGTGGAAATGGCACTTAGTTACTTGTCACATTGCTCATTTTTTTCCCTCTGTGCAGGAGGGTAGTAACTCAGAGCTGGCTGCAGTATTCCCATTAGCTGTGCCTCAGCAGAGTGCTGTTTAAGCTACTTCACCTGGTGGGATCTCTGAGGTTATGCTCAGTTCTCTTGTTGCCTTGTTGGAGGGACCAGTACTGAATTTCCTGGTATCATGAGGGAAGTTTGGTCCATCTTACCAAAGTTAATCTTTTTCTCTGTGTGTGCACTTGCACGGGAAGAGCTAACAGAGAGCTGCTGTGAACTTTGTGGAGGCATCTTTTTGTAAGTACCAAACGATTAACTCATTACTGTTAACAATAGGTAGGGTTTTAAGCTGGAAAACACGATTAATGGCAGAATCTTAACCTGCAGCAACCCCCTTCTACTGAAAATTTGTACTAGTAATTTCAGAAGAGAAACTCCCCCAAGTGCCACTTATTGCCAGCTCAGTCACTTTCTTGGTACCAGTCTTGAACTTGTTCAAAATAAGATGCCATTTCAGCCTTAGCCATGAAAACTGGACTTCTGGACCAGCATCCTGAAATAGGTGTGGGAAATTGGATAGCGAGCCCTGGCCAGATGTATCCTGGCAGATGACAAACTTAATCCTTTGGCATTTGTTATCTTTATTCTGTTGTTTGATGTGTGCACTCATCACAAGAGGCTCAGCCATAGTTTAGGGCATTTTGCAGCACAGGCCACTTGAGAAAGCAGTGCTGTGGACTGGCACTTCCATGCAGGGATGCTGGAGGTGAGCACTGAAAGGCAATCCATCAGCATCCCTCAAAAGTGAAAGACAGAAGTAACTTTAGAGCTTTGCAAGTGACCATCTGAAAGCCCACCAACTAGGGAGCATGTGGAAGATCACCATGGCAGAGATGTACTGGCTGCTTTTAGAGGTGGGCTTGTTTTGGGAGAAACAGTGTTTCATTCATAGAATATGCTGAGTTGGAAGAGACCCATAAGGACCATCAAGTCCAACTCCTGCCCATCGGTGAGTTCTGACACACAGGGGTAAGTAACCCTGTTGTCATTACAAAAATTCTTCTGTTTGAGTGAAAATACAGCAGAAACTGGAAAAATACGTAGTAAGAACTTTAAATAACTTTATTTTTAAAAATGTATTTATGTACATGCAGAATCTGTACAATATGCAATTAAAAATCCATATATGGTTTTAAAAAAAAAAAATCATATACAATATGGCTTTACACACCACCAGACTAGCTCTCAGAGTAGCCTGGCTGGCATTGCAAGGGTACAATGATGCATTCTTTTATAGACCAGTACATAAGGCTACTTGTCCAGGATATAAAATAAAATACTGCAGTACCATGCCTTAGGAGGACAGGAGTAGTGAGGTCAAAGGCATGAAAGTTTCTGAGTGGTGGTGAATGTACACCAGAACTCCTTAGGTTTGGTTTTCTTGTTTTAAATGCATATGATTACGTAGTCTCTTAGGAGACCCTACACATTTGCTTTACTTTCTGAATCCTTTTAAACACCAGAACACTACTGTCCTGTGGTCGGAGGTAAATGCTTTGCAAGGGATCTTCCTTTAATTGAGGCAGCTCTACAAAATACTGAGACTGTCAAATAGGGGTGTATCAGTCACACCCGCAGTACAACCACACAGAGGTTTTCAAATACTGCTATTTCCATTTTCAACAGAGAATACCTGGGGGCTGGTACCGTCCTGTTAAGCTGCTCACCTACGGAAGCATTCTCTCCCTTGCTCTTGGAACAATTACAACAGCAAACTCAGGGCTGATCATTTTCCCCAAACTGGAGAGAAACAGTAAGCTTTACGTTAACACCAGTCACTAGCTGTTCATCACACAATCACAGTCTGGACTTCCACCTCCCCCTCCTGGGAGGCAATCACAAACTCTCCTGCGTGCTCCATTATTTCTATGTCCTCAGAGGCCACCATCGTCACGGTGGCTTCTTCCGTCTCGATGCTCCCCTCCGTCGTCAGCACGGCTCCTTCCCCGATGGCGGAGGCCAGCGTCATGGCGACCTGCTCCGTGAGGCTCTCGGGGGTTGCGATGGTGATGGTGTCTGCAGCATCTGTGGTTACTTCGGAGTTGTCTGCCACGGTGACATTCTGTACAATGATCTGATGACCAGAGTTTGCTTGATTCACTATTTGTTGCACCACCTTCATAATGTGGCTGTCAACCTACAGTAAGAGAAGAGAGGACCCTTTAGTTCTTGGTGTACTGTCAGAAGTACCGAGGATTACTGTCACCATAAACACTGCTTGATGGCCCACGGGGCTGTACAACAAGCATTTAATTCCAGCTTCCTCCAGCTGTTCACTGAAGTTCTCATCACCCCAGGAACAGCAGGCTCCTAGAACATGTCACACTTTGTGTCACCAAAGATGTTCTCCCAGCAGGGAACTTCCTACAGAAAATCAAACTACTGTTGATAGAAAAACCTTACCCAGGCACGCCTGGCCGGCTGTTCAAACTGACTGAACCCAACGGAAGCGCCCAGCCAGGCTCCAGCCTTGCAGCAACCATTATTTCTAGCATTCAGCAATGCCTGAAGAGGATCATTTCCCCACAGCTGAAGTGCTTCTATACAGTTCTGCTTAGCAGGCAGCTGTGCTCTCATGTATGAAGCCGTGGAAGTCACTAGCTACCATCACGGAGAGGATCTGAAGGTAACAGCTTGGTTGAGCCCAGTGTTGTGGTTTTCTCACAGGTCTGCACAACTACAGGGGCTGGGCTTATTCAGCATGACTTTCAGACGCTGGAAGTGATGCATTTAACACTATAGTAAGTCCCCAAAATAATAGTTCATGGGGCTGCTTTACCTCATGTCTTGTTCCCTCTATTATTTCAGTAGCTTCACTGGTCTCCATGTCTTCAGTAGCAGTCTTGAAAGACAAAAGGTAATTGCCTTTTTAGATTATTACAAAAGAATCTTATTACCAAGATACAAGACACTAAGATCTTTTACAGACGTTTTTCCCCTGCAATGCAGTAGCTATTCTGAAGACAACTCCTCTTCGATATTCCCTCCAGATCCCATTAGCAGGAGCTACTTAAAAGTAATGCAGAGTGCTCACAGATAACAGAGAGAACATCCTCTCTGACCAGGACTCGGCCAACTGGCAGATTTTTCTCTTACTGGAGACGAACTACGGCAGCATTAAAGGGGCTTGGTAAATGAACTGGGCTAGTCTGCATGGATGAGTACAGGCTCTTTGTTCTGAATGGGGAGAAAGGAAAATGCCCAACCTGTTGCTTTTGGCTGTTAAAAGCAACAGATTATTTTGGACAAAATGAGCTAAATAGAAGCGAGAGGAAAGAGTAGGTAAAAGTTGAGTAAAAGGTGAAGAGAGTCTGTGTGGACATAAAATCTGTTACAGTCAGTTCTTCGCTTTCTGACAGTCTTTCATCAGTCTTCCCTGCATTCTCCTTACACTCAGGACTTCAGAAGGGTGGTGGAGCAGGTTCCAGGCACTCTCCCTCCTGAAAAAGGTTAACCCTACTTACTCCTAGTGTCATGCAGGTAGGGGTAGCATTGACTAAATCCTGTTTTACCTTCTCCTAAAAGCCCAGGTGAGGAACATGCACTACTGCAGCTTTTCCTGACAAAACACTCTGCTACATTCAGACTGAGAAGGCCGTTTGCCCCACTTCTTACCTCAATGATGTATTCCTGAGTGTCTGCCACCACTGAAGAAAACTCCACTAAAACAGTGTGAGGATCTTCAGAAATGACTGTTGCAGCCAAGTTGTCGGCTGACTGACTTTCCTCAGACACCATCACTTCTTCCACCTCTTTCAAAGCAAGGAGGCAGCCACCTGGATGGTATTCCAGAAATGCCAGGAAAACATTATTTTTCAAAGCTACCTCAAATACAGGAGTACCTGGAAAATACTATGCAGCACAAGTGAGACCTCTTTAACAGGATGCCAGTACGAGCGACCAACAGTCAGACACCAGGCTCTCATCCCAAGACAGGCTGAGTAACTGCCTAGAAGAGGCCCACATGGCACCAGAGCTGAGGTTCAAGCACAGCAACTGTCCAGTGTCATTTAAAAATGTACACAACTAAATTCAGATGCATAAACCCATGTAGGATTGCAAAAGCCATACACAAAGAACATCCAGTAAGGCTTTTGGTGTATTTAAAGTCTTCTATCCTTTCTGCTCCTGTGCTACATTTCACTATCTACCTAGGAAACTCTTTCCTTCCAGTAAATTTGTATTGAGATTATAACAAACAACACATCATCATCATGAGCTGCAGAAGCTTGAAAGTCAGTGCTTAGGAGCTAAACAGAGCAACAGGTCCAGTTAAATTAATTCAGTCACTCTACTTGACAGGTTTTCCTCGCAGAGCATGGACACTGTTTGTCTGTCATAAACCATAAAAAAATTCATAAAACCCCCAAATTAAGAGAATTTAATGCAAAAAAAAAACCCTCCCTCCAAAAAACAATTGGCAAGTTGAACCGTAGCAGTATGTGCCACAATGTTTAACAGTCTTATCTCTTTGCCAACACAGGAATCAAGCTCTCTGGCATTACTTTGTGAAAACGTTCATTTTCTCCCTCTGTGAGAAGCTTGTCAATGGGATCCTGGGATGCATCAGGAAGAGTGTGGCCAGCAGGTCTAAGGAGGTGATCCTCCCCCTCTACTCTGCCCTGGTCAGGCCCCACCTGGAGTATTGTGTCCAGTTCTGGGCTCCCTGGGATAAAAAAGACAGGGATCTCCTGGAGAGAGTCCAGAGGAGGCTACGGAGATGATTAGGGGCCTGGAGCATCTCCCCTGTGAGGACAGGCTGAGTGAGCTGGGACTGTTCAGTCTGGAGAAAAGAAGACTTAGGGGGGACCTAATTAATGTTTATAAATATCTTAAGCATGGGATGCAGGGGGAATTGGCCAGCCCCTTTTCAGTGTCTGTGGGGACAGGACAAGGGGCAATGGCTGCAAGTCAGAGCACAGGAAGTTCTGCACCAACATGGGGAAGAACTTTTCCCCAGTGAGGGTGAGTGAGTCCTGGGACAGNCCCTACGATTCTGTAAAGCAAACCCAATAAACCACCCCCCCTAGCCCCAAGGCGGGCAAGCTTTGCCACCTCACCTTTGGTTTTTAAGTGCCTGTTGAGCGTGCCGTGCTCCGCAAAGCCTCGCCCGCATTTGTAACACTTGAAAGGCTTTTCCCCGGTGTGGTGGCGGATGTGCCGGACCAGGGAGCCCTTTTCCCGGAAGCCCCGGCTGCAGTACTGACACACGTAGGGCTTATCCTCCAGGTGCGTGCGGAAATGGACCTGCTGCGCGTTCTGCGCCGGGAGAGAAGCAGGAGAGAAGCAGACAATGGGAATGACAAAGTTCCAGGGCAAAAGTCAACGTCTTTCAGAGCTTCTCCTGTCAGATAGGATAAATATTTGGTCTTACTCTGTAGCGACCAGCAGAGAGCAACACGCAATTCGATATGAATTTTAGGTGAAGCCATTTATTAGGTGAAATCACCCAGATTCTAGACCTTTATTACTGCAAACGTGGCAAGCTAAAAAACTGCTAATTGGTTACACACACTGTTCACACCATATTGATTGGTTAGTAATTATAACGAGTTCTGATAAACCTATCTTATAGCAAAATATTGTTAGTTTACCTTTAATACCTAAAAGCATCCGCACACCTGCTGTTTTTGACCATCTTATTATGATTGGTTCTTAACATGTTCCATTACTCCCAAATACCTTCCCATAACTGCTTCTTGGTTTAGGACAGCCTTGTACCCCTATCAACAAGGCCGCTGCGTTTTGAGAATGTTGATTATTAGGATCCTCTCAGCGTGAGTAACTTCTCCTTTCTCATGGGAACAGAAGAACATTGTCAGGACCTAAATCTTGGGAGAAGAGAGCTAGGCCGCCGGCAGGCCGGCTGTCTTCCCCAACAATACTCCATATTTTTTCCCCCCCCACACACAAAGGAAGTTTCCTCACCAATGCAAACTCTCTTTTCCTCACTAAAATAAAAGCTCCTTCTGGAGCTTCTGCTCTTACAGGAGGCAGGCGAGCTGGCATTTGTTCTTTCAGAAGCAAATCCTCCTAACTTCTCTCAAACCCTGGCTCTGGAAAGGCAAATCTGCAGGCAAGCCCATAGGGAGGGAGGCACACCTTTGTCTTGTACCGCTTGCCGCACTTCGGGCAGGAGTAGGGCCGCTCGTCGGAGTGCACTCTTCGATGCCCCTTCACGTGGGCAATGGTCTTGTAGAGTTTGCCACACTCTCCGCAGCGGAAACGCCGTTCGTTCACGTGCACCTCTTGATGCTTTTTTAACAGATAGCCCTTTGTGAACTCTTTGCCGCACTCCTCACACTTAAAAGGCTTGTAATCTAGGGGGAGGGAAAGAGAGAGAACACATGGTTCATGGAGAACAACCAGCAGTAGCAAAGGAGGAAAATTCTGCAGACGTTGCTGTACCCCCATGGCATCACTAGAGCACGAGAGGAACTGGCGTTCCCTGCCACTACGCAGTAATAAAACAAGGCACTTGGGACACCAGCAGTCATTATTGTCAGGGTAACAAAAATGGTGGTGTTACTGCCTTATTGCCTTAAACAAAGCAAGGCTTGTCTGGAGCCAGTTGCTAGCGTTGCCGTCTGTAAAGATCCCAGCTAACTGATGGCTTAGGAAGCCACACTCACCCTTTGCTGAATGCCAGGCCCAGGCAGGAAAAACCCCATCACCCTAACCACACCACCCTCTTCTGCACTTCAGCCCCTTCTACAAGAGTGTCTAGTCCCTGCTGCAACAAAATTTTTACAAAAAATTCAACGCAGAGAAGGAGGGAAATTCTGATTTCAACTGTACAGGCTTTGTCTCATTCCTTCAGTGAGCTCTGCTCAAATGCTGCTCTCAGCATGTGGTGCCTTTCAAGCAGCAATTCCAGCCCATCCACCTGTTCTGCTTCACTAACCTTTTTATTGGCCTCATCACAAAATTCTACTTCCAAGGGTGCAGCACTGGCCCAGAAACATGGAATCTTTTTTTCCCCCTCATTTCAATAGTAATTCTTTTACCATCTATTCTAGAACTCAACCAAAGCCAGCCTTTTCATACTGTGTGTTAAACATGAGCTGGTTTTGCACGGCTAACGGCAATGTGAAAGCAAGGAATTTGAAACAAAGCAAGCTGTACTATGCTGAAGACCCCAGTAAGAAGCAGCAGGACTTTACCTAAGTGACCTTTGATGTGCGTTTCAAGGGAAGTAGCTTCACTGAAGGCTTCATTACAGTGAGGGCAAACGTAACTTTTGTATCCATTTGGTCTTTCCACACCTGTCTGTTGGAAAGAAAACGGTACAACTAAATATTTTGTGCTAGTCCATACAGCAGGTGTTGCTAGCCCAATCCCAATTACAGGCTCCAGTTTTGTCTAGAAAGAGATCTCTGTTGTTAACAAGAGAAAAAGCACACACAGGTGTCCTAACGCTACGGTGAAGAACTGACAACTATAAAAACTGACCCCAAGACACAGGCATAGAGAGAGATGTGGCTGAGGGTAACATGCATGGTGAGGCCAGTGCTGAGCACAACCAAATGCAGGCAAGAAAGACTAAAATAATAAATCTATTTACAGAATACAAACATACAGACTCCACTTGTTCTACTTCAACACACTGTTCCCCACACGGCTCCTCTTCGGCTTCCACCACTTCATTCCCTAGTTCCTCTGTGGCAGCTACAGCAGGTTCATCTGGCTTCTGCACCTCCTCCATAGCGACTCTCTCTATCACGATACCCGAATTCCTCATGGCCTGCCTCAGCAGATTCTCACTGTTCACTTCCCCCTCACACGGCAGCTCCTCAGGATGCGATTCCTGAAGGAAGAGAGAGCACTGTAATTGATGCAGCAATCCATGCAGCTTGCCCTCCTTTTAAAGCAAAGTTGTCAGTCTTTCTAGGGTGTCCTGTGCTGCGATACCAGGCTAAAAGATCAACAGCAAACGATCCGGGGCTGGGGAGGAGCCCTGTCCCACTCAGTGGGTAAGGTTAACTTTTTAATTCTCAGGACGGTAGTCAGGAGTCACAGCAATTACTCAAGAGGTTCAAACAAATGCAAATTCACTTAAAACTCAGCAGAACTATGAAAGATAGTGGCTTAGTGAGTATTACTTGTATTACCTTAATGTGCTGCAAAGGAAGTTAGAGACAAAGAGAGTGGCAGAGGGAAAGAAGGGGAATGAAAGAAAGAGGAGATGCCCCCACCCTGTGATTCAGGGAAGATTTCTGCTCATAGCTGCTGTCCTCAGGTGGCAAGTGTGTGCCAAAAACTTACGTTTCCCCTTTTTATAACCCACCGTGCCTGCCACATGGCCAGGGGTTTGTCACCACTTAGCAGGTGCAGTCAGAAGTGAGTCAGTGGGTTGTGGGGGTCTTGGAGGAGCTCACTGCCCCTCTCTCCAGGGCTGACCTAGTGATGATCTTTCAGGCACGCGTGCACAGAAGATAGATGGTCTTTGCATGTTTCAGGAATAGGGGAGCTGGCTCATAAGGTGGTCTCCCACCTCAGCAGGTCCTGCTCTTGGTCAGCACTCCGTCAGCATGGGCCCAGCCTTGCTAGTGTCAAGACGGATGTTTACAACAGTTACTTGTCATCAAGGCCTTGCAGGAGGAAGATGAGGTGAAGCTGTACTCTGGAAACTATCACCCAGGGGATGGTAAGCCTTTGCTCCTACCACAGTCTCATAGTAGGCAACAGTCAAGTAAAACCCGCTTTCACCATCTGTATCATCCTGTATACGGTGGTGAACCCTACATGTATGCTGTACACATGCTGCTAAGCTCAGCAGCAGCAGCAGATGGCCAGACAAGGTCAACGATGCTCTCAGATGAAGAAGCAGGTAATTAACCACTTACTTCCATAACAGAGATTTACTCTCGGCACTTAAGAACTTCAAAGTACTTCTCTGCACAAATGCCACGAAAGGTACTTAAAAGAGAAATGACACTCACCTCTTGGTCCAGAGATTTTGCATCTACAACAGGAAGCTCCTGCATTTGGACGTGGACTTCATGGAGAACGTTGCCTTTTGCATCTGTCACTAGGTGAATGACAGGCGAGGTTTCGATGGATTCGCTCGCTATTGACGAAACGGTGTCTGTGTTCGAGCCACAGGATCCTTCAGGACAAGCAGCACAGTTAGTCACTGGCGTACTGACACCCCCAACAGCCACCCCCCAACAACCTGCTGTGCCCTACAAAAACTGTGTCAGAATATGAGGCGCCTGCTAAAGCCACGACTGCAGCAGATTCTCAAACATTCCTCAGGCAGTGCCAGCACCGTGCACTTCAGGTTAATAGCTTAGCTCTATCAATTACTTCTTCCTGTCTAAAAGTTATTAGCTGAATGCCCCAGAAACAGGTGTTTTGCAACTGAGAAAGAGTTTATAACTCAAGTGCCGGGAGCTGCTTGGTCTGATCAGGTACTGGCAGCATCACTGACCTGCTGGCAAGTCATCTTTATTGACCACTATTTCTTTGTTCATGTTGAAGCGAATTTTTTCCGTGCAAGGTGTCAGAGATTTCAGGTGCCGGGTCAAAGCCCCTGATTCCCGGAAGCTTTTCCCACATTTCTTGCATTTGTAAGGTCTTTCATCTGTAAATGATGAGAATCAAAAGAGCAGTATTAAACTAACCACAGCCAGCATTAGCTCTATGAGACAAAACTGCACTTCCAGTTTTCTACAGCGAGCAGACTGCGCTTATCCCAGGACCTTGCGCAGCCTCCCAGCACCCCAAGCATGAGGGAGCTCTACGGTCTCAGCTCAGCAGGTGGAAAGCAGCAGTAAATTCCACTGGAAGATAAGCTGGATAACCACACACAGCTCACCCCAGCAGCAAAGAGCTTTTATTTTGGAGAGCTGACTTACCAGTGTGCCGCCGATGGTGCCGAATCAGAGACCCTTTTGTCCTGAAGGAAGTTCCACAGAGTTTACATTCATAGTCCTTTCTGCTGCTGTGAGTGATCATGTGAGCTTTGAGGATGCTGGCCTAGGGAAAGAACTCCAGTTTAGAAGATGTTCCAAAAAGTTCAGGATTTTACACTTTAACTGAGAGGAACCACAAGGCTCCTTCTGAACGCAGAGCTTTCCTTTTGGAAGTGTAGCACGCAGCTGTTAGCGAGCACTGAGATGTCTTTAGTTAACAGCTACCCATAATAACTCACTAACCCAAACACAGCAGAAGCGATTACTTACTGTTTTAAATGTCTTCTGGCATAATTCACATACGTATCGTCCTTCTTTGTTAACCAGCAGCTTAACCTTTATCAGCTCTGTGGAAATATCCTGCTCCTGATCATCAGGATTGCCTTGCTCTTCACTGACCTCCCCATCAATGTGACCATTTGGGTTTTCAAAAACATGGTCTCCTGCAACAATCACCTCTTTGATATGCCCACTACCTGGGAAAAGGATACAAAAACGGTTGTTCTTTACAGAAGAGAGCTTTACACAACTAGAGCAATTTACTGCTTCAGCGTTTTGTGCAGCAGGAAAGAGAAACAGTTATCTTAAACCTGGAACCTGGGTCTTTGCAAAGCTCTCGTCATCATAGCATGTGTATTAAAACGGACATTTCTGGAACAGTTTTAAATCCAAGTTGTATTAACGTGGAGAGAATTGCAAAGCTGGCTGAGGAGGGCTGCCTCTCTGCTCAGTAACACCGAGGTGTCCTGTACCCCACTACAACACAAACCAAACATAAGAGAACTGGGGACAAGTAAGCGAGCCCTACCCCGGCAGAGGAATAAAGGCAAGTGTCTCAAAGCTCACCTACTATAGCTGATGCGCTGCTGATTTCCTCTGCTATTGAAGACGCGTCAACAACTATATGTGCAACAGTTATCGACTCCTTGACAGAAGGAACGACCTGCTGTAACAGATAACATTTCAGCAGAGAGGCTTTATTACCTTCACAAACATCGCGTTCTGTTCTCTCCCCTCCAACCCAACAGACCGTTGCATCCAAATAATTTTGTGCCACGGCTCGAGGAGAAGCCTGCTGTCACCTTTTGCACTTCTTGGTTGAGGAGACCTGCTGACACAGCAGCAAGCGCTTCTGGAGCTCGCTGGCAGACCTTCTGCAGCTTGTGCTGCACAAATTCCTCCAAGGAGGTGAACTCCGACTGGCAGCGGCCACACTTGTGCACGTCATCTTCATCTGCGATTTAAAAGCCAGTCAGCGGGTTAGGAAAACGCGGCACCCATCACCCAGCAGCGTTTACACCGAAAACTCGTGTCCTCCTCGTCCCGGGGAGCACCTGCGCGGAGAGAAGGGAGCCGGGGGGATGTGCTGCCCAAGGGGGGGTCGCTCCTGCAAGGAGGCGCTTTCTGGAGCGGAGCGGGGCGAGTCCGCCCACCGCCTCCCCCGGCCGGGCTCCGGGGACCGCTCTCGCAGCCCGAAGGAGGGACAGG
>VZTU01001284.1:402607-416952 GCA_013400835.1 Zapornia atra
CAGCCCCGCGCTCGCCGCCGAGCTAGAGGCCGTCGGGATCCCGCACCTGGGGCCCGGCCCCGCCGCCCTGCCTGGCCCCGCGCCCGCCGACTGGGCCCAGGCGCCGCTCGACCCCGCCGTGCGTGCCGTCCTCGTCGGGTTCGATGAGCACTTCAGCTACGCCAAGCTGTGCCAGGCTCTGCGCTACCTCATGCGTGGTGGCCCCGACTGCCTCCTCGTTGGCACCAACCGGGACAACCGCCTCCCGCTTGAGGGCGGCACTGCCATTCCCGGTGCGCGGGGCTGGGGGGGGGTGGTCCTCGGGGTGCCTGGGTGCTTTCCCTGCCATCCGGTGGGCGCAGGGATGCGGCCCGGGTGCGTTTGGAGCCGCTCCTGGCAAGCCCCGGTGCTCAGGGTGTGGCCTGACCTGGCCTTATGGTGTGCAGCCTGGGCTTCCCAGTCCTTGCTGCTCCCCCCTGCCCTGAAACAGGGAGAATCCTTGTTGATCCTTTACTCGGGCTCCATTGTGATCTTGGTGTGGGACAGTGTTCTGGCCTCCTGGCAGGCTTTACACACCAACTCTCTTGGGACTAACCCCTTCTTCCTCTGCCTGTCCTGGCTGTAATGTTGATGCATTATTTCTCCAAGGCGCTGTGTGCTTTTGTACTGGCTTGTGTAGCTTCCAAGAGTCTTTGCAATCTCTAATCAGTGATTTCTGTTCCCTCCCTAGGGACTGGCTGTCTGGTAAAAGCAGTGGAGACGGCAGCCCAACGCGAGGCGTTCATCATCGGAAAGCCAAACCGGTACATGTTTGATTGCGTGGTGAGCGAGTTCAATATCGATCCCGCTCGTACCATCATGGTGGGAGATCGGCTGGACACAGACATCCTCATGGGCAACAGCTGCGGCCTCACCACCCTGCTGACGCTTACTGGGGTCTCCACGCTGGATGAAGTGAAGGGCCATCAGGAGAGCAACTGTCCGACCAGGCAGAGCCTGGTTCCCGATTACTATGTCGATAGCATAGCCGATCTTCTCCCAGCTCTGGGGGATTAATATAGCAAAATGCTTGCAGCCACTGCAGCGGTGCCCCAATGAGGGCCCCTGTCAATCACCTTGTGACAGTAACATACTCACTAGGGTACCACCCGGAGTTAGCAACCCTTAGCTTTTTAACCTTCCTGTCCTCTCAGTATGATGTTTACACCTCAGTCTTTAAATGCACTTTGAAACAAAGAGGGCATTACGGTGTCACCCATGTCTTGTGGGCTTGGGGCTTTTGTTTTTTAAATTATAAGCAGCACATCTATCCAAATGTCTGTGATACTCAATGTCACGTTGTCCTCTAGGCTGAGTTAAGGAAAGTAGAGCTGGTTGATCTGAGGAAAAGAACCTGATATCTTGTGGCGTGTCCTCACCCGGAAGGGCTGTGGCTCAGTCTCGTTCATTCAGGGAAATGACTCGGCGTGTGTAGTAACTTAGGCAGCTGGGTTTGGAAATGCTTGCGGTGGCTGGCAGAATTAGCATTTGGCCTTAGATTGATTTATTTTTAATTATTTTTTTCTGTCTGGGGTCCTGTTTAGCAGTACAGCCTCTGCAAGCGCGACGTCAGGTCACGGAAAGTGAAATCTCTCTCCTTTATCTGATCGTTGCAAATTGCACTTGTGATGCAGATGAGGATGACTGCTCACAGAACACAAACGGTGTCCTCTGTGTACTGTACTTGTTCAAGCGTTGGATGTATGTGTAACATATACATGCAAGAACTACCCCAACCCTAAATATATATCAGAATATATATAAAATATAAATATTAAGTATATTATATGATAATATATCATTTCCCAGAAGGGAGGATAAGAGGAATGTACTTCACTGATCACAGTAGGGTTAATTCTCCTAAGCTTTTGCATTTGGAAATCTGTAACTGCATAGGACTGTCCTTCACTACTGCTGCTTCCCAGAAATAACTGGATTGATCAGTACCGAGTTAGTTCTTGTACTTCCCTCAGCATCAAAACAACCGCTTGCCTTGGCTTTAGCTGTGGAACATGAATTAAGGCTGGCCCCACGGAGGGTGGGTGCAGTATGGCTTTCCACCCACATGAGCCCACGTGTGATGGTGGCATGTGCTTCCTTTAAATACCTGAGGTTAATATCTTCCATGTGTGTCAGGCGTGGGGGCCTGGCACCAGATGCTTGTCCGAAGAGGAGTGCTTGCTCAGGTGATGATTTAGTTTTGATCTTTTAGGTGGGTTTGGGTGATGCACGGCCCAGGCTATGGGGTAGGTTTTAATGCTGGCTGAATCAGAGGCCGTAGTTGAAAGCTTTTGCGTTACAGAATTTGGTGAAAAATTATATATGCAAATAACATGCTTCATGCTTTCATTCCATAGATTCTGCTGTCAGCAGTTAAATTAAAACACTGGCCTTCCTTCATCTCCCACTGTTAGCTGAGGGGCTCTAGCAGTGTGCGGATGTGACTTCCACTCGGACACTCAAAGCAAGTAGACTTGGCACCTTGTTTGCACAGCAATAACCGTGCAGTTCATACTGCATTTCGGTGGTACCAGAAGATCAGCTCATCTGGTACAAGGGTGCTCGTTCGTAACGCTGCGTTGCGTAAGGAAGCACAGATAATCTCTTCCCTGTTCCTGTGTCCAGCTCCAGGCTGCGACTGTAAAGTCGCAGAGAAATACTTAGAGGTAGAACTCTTACTGTATCTGGGTCATCTGGAAATGAACGTTACAGATTTAGTGCCAGTCCGACTTCACAGTGTGTTCTGTGATTCAGCTCCTGTATCCAGTCCTTATCATTTCGGAATATGTCGAGTAAAGTAGTAAAAGCTGGGTGAGGCATTCAGCCTCGCTCGAGCAGCACGCTGTTCGCTGTACAAGGGCACCATTACCTCGATTCACATATGCTGAAATGTGCTGGTGAAGGTGTCAGTCGTGCTTCAAAACTCTGTATCAACTTCCACGTGGTTTTTAAACCTCTACTTGAATTTGCATTAAACTTAGAAACCCGCTTTCCCGTGGTGTCTTGTTTTCTGATGCCTTCCCTGTGAGCTTCGGTGCAGCTGTGCTGTGTGGAAATTCTGGGAGTTCAGGGTGCAGTTTGCACATACCATCTTATACCATGTACTATCCAGGGGAAGAAATTCCAACCCTGAGGTGCAGTTCTTCAGGCACCCAGACCTGTTGCAGGGCTCTTTGCATGGGCTGGGAATAAGAGCACAGCACAGAACAGGAGGCTTTCCCTGTCACAAGAATCCTTTTACAGAGTGTGTTTTAGAGGGGGGTTATGTCGTTCTCTGCCTTAGCTTAGGCAGAGCACTAGTTTCTTCAAGTAAGGTGTCTGCTGCTAAAACCTCTGTGGGGAAACCCCCCCACCTGCACGTTGCAGCTTGTTTTTCAAATTCCTCGTGCTAAGGAGAAGCCAGCTTAGCAGGGCACGCTGCTGGGAGTGCTGCCTGGCCTCTGTAATGCCTCAGCTGGCAGGAACAGAACTGGTGGTCTGACTGTTGCAACACCGTTCCTGTTCTCATCAGAGCCGCAGCATGGGACACCGTCCTTCGTGTTGTAAAGGAGTGACAGTGATGGTTGGTTGACTCCCTGGCCACAGCATTCAGGTGTGTCTTAGTTTGCATCCCAGGGAAGCAGCACGCTAGCATGAGGTGGAGGCCTTCTGAAGTAGCTGGCCTGTGAGTGACAGAAGGAAAGGGGGGGGTGAGTGCCACTGCCCTGACAAAAGAAACCCCAGGATGAGCTGCCGTCTTGGCTGAGTTTGATCAGTCCTGGGCCATGCCTGCTAGAAACACTCCCAAAAGTGGTGTTTTCCTTTGATGGATACCATGTGGAGGAACTCTGCAAGTGTTTCCTCGCCTCTCTTCAGTTGGTTGTGTTTTGGCTGGCAGGTCTCATAAACACAAAGCTCTCTTGGGGCTCCCGGGCTGTTCAGGAAAACCATGGTCTGCTGACCTGGGAACACTGCTCCCTGCGGGGTGTTCCTCATCCCAGGGCAGGGGTGTTCATATGAGTACAGCTCCGGTTGTGCAGACAACTTGGTAGCAGAGGTTCTCTTCCCCTGGGGTCCAGATGAATCCAGGTCTGTAGGTGGAACACAAGCATGTCTGTGCAGCCAGGGCTTACGGGGCAGCGGTCTGCAGGACAAACACTTGGCTTCAGCCCACGGAGCTCCGGCAGCATGAAGCTTGTGTTGAAATGTAGAAACAACTGATGACAAGGGCAGGCTGCCACTGTTCTCCATTCATTGTGTCTCGTGATGAGCCTCACCAGGTCCTGCTGCTGGGGCCTGCCAGCAGGGAGGGCGGACACAAACCCCCCATTGTCGGCCACCTCCCCCCCTCCAGCCGGCTCGCAAGGTGAGCAGGAAGAGCGGTTTTAGGCACTGACAGCACTGCTCAGCAGCCCTGGGCCCCCCCTTCCTCCCGCGCTCCCCAGGTGGCAGCTCTAAGGTTTCACCCTCCCCACAGCACTGTGCTGAGGAGCACCTGGCCGGGAAGCACTTTGGCTGTGAGGGACGTGTAGTTACGTTTCGCACACCCAGGTTTCCCAGGCACCTGGAGTTGAGGATCATGCACAGTCCGGGCACTGGCAGGAGGCAGAGCTGCAGGAGCAAGGTCCTCATCTGAAGCGGAGGATGGAGAGTAGGAATGGCACTGGCAACGCCGCCTCTGCAGTGAGTATCCCCAGCCTCAGCTGTCAGTCCTGCTCTGTGCTTGCTTGATTCCTCTTTTGAGGGGGCTGAGCACCTGCCATCCCCTTGGATCCTGATAAGATTTTGCTCGCCACCTCTCCAGGGCCCGTCCCAACCTCAGTGCCCGTGGCTCAGCCCTTGGAAGGCAGTTGACTCTGGAGTTTCTTGTGAGTGCCCAACTTACACCGCACAAACCGATTGTACAACTGGGCAGGGCAGTCAGAGATGCCAAAGAGCTTGCATGCTGCAGAGCCACTCAGGATGTGTGTGCACATGTGAGCTGCAGCTTGCTGAGGGACAGCAGGCACTGGATTTCTTTATTTGCACCTTTCCCTCCCAAAGGGAATTTCCCTAACTATCCCAAACCTGCCTGTTACTGTAGGGCTTGGGCTCTGTTGTGTTTGAATTGGTGAGCTTTCAGCTTTGCATGGCTTTAACTCTGTTATACTTGCTTCCTTTCTGTCTGACTTCTGTCTGGAAGTTAGGTATCCCTGAAAAAGATCAGGAATGGACCCTGAGGCTCGCAAGTCCATGCCTCATGCACCTTGTAGCACATCAAACCATGGGCACTTACTGAACTTCTCTATGTTCTGCAAAGGATTGAGAAAGAGATTTTTTTTTTTAAAATGTGGTTATTATTGAAAGCCCATGCTTTCTGCCTTGTAGAAATTATTTTACACGCCATTAAATGAAATCAAATTGTTTCAATGTAAGAATTAAAGTTCATTTTAATCAGGCTGCCAGAAGTGCCACAGGACAGCCACGCTCTTTTGCTTCAGGCTTGGTCAGCGTGGAGAAGACCACGGACACAGGATCTTTCTGTGTGGGGCCTGTTGCAAACACTGGGGGGTTCTGGGGATTTCTGCTGTAAAACAAAATAATGTAATTTGCTGAAGTGATAGTGTGTTTGTGGAAATTTTCCTGCTCCAGCCCTTCCTCAGCAGGTTCATAGCATTTCCAACCTTCCTCAGCCACAGCAGGAGACCTCTCAGCTGCAGGAGTGCCGGTTACTGGGATGTCACAGCTGAAACTCCACAACACCGTGGGATAAATCCAATGTTATTCCAGGGCTGCTGTGATGTTCTGGCAGTTCTGTGTTGAAACCCCAGCAGCTTGTGCAGGGATTTTCGTTGGGAGCAGGAAGTGCATTTTAAGGTGAAGAAGAATAACCAGCAGAAGGGCTGATCTTAACTCCTCTTCTTTCTCTTGCCTTGGTCCCAGGACAGGAGGGCTGCAGCGTGCCTCACAGCTCCCCCCAGGACATACTGGATCATCTTGTCTGTTGCTTTACTTTTGGTAGTGGTGGGCATCAGCATTGTGGGGGTTCTCAGCTTCTTCCCCAGCTCTGCCCAGGTAAGGGATCCTGATCCAGGCAGGAGACATCCTCCTGCCTGCAGCCCTCACTTGTGTCAGAAGCAGTTGCCGGGAGGGAGGTGCGGGCTGAGATCTGGGTGGGTTTGGCTGGTTACCCCGTTGCCGGCAGTGCTGCAGGCAGAGAGCTGAGCAGCGGCTGTCTCACCCCTGCAGCACGCCTGCCAGGAACAGTTGCTTAAATTAGAGAAAACTCAGTGTATCATTTGTAAATATAGCCCCACGCTGGTATTTTGCTAAGCAGGCACGTTCCACCATGCGGCTGCAGCCTCTGAGGCGAGGAGGGGAGCCTGCTTTGCTGCCAGCACGCTGCACTGCCTGGGGAGGCCAATCCCAGCCTCCCCGCCCCCATGCATGGCTGTGGCAGCAGCTGGGATGGGTGCCTTTGCAATGAGGGGCACCCACATCTCTGCCCCAGCCCTGTATGACGGAGAGCGGTGTGCTTCAGAGATCTGCTCCCCTTCCTTGGGGGACAGCTTGCTTCTCTCTGGTGCTGAATTGTTCAGACAAAGGACAGGGACACCCAAAGGGTCTGGGCGGGGATGTTGGGGGGGGAGATGCTGTGCACAGACACCAAACGGCTGATGGTTGGTGCTGCTGTCGCTCTCTTTGTGCCCAGGATGGATCACAGCTCATCCGGCTAACGCTCCAGGGCCAGCAAGACCCACTGAGGAATCAGACAGCCTTGGTGGACAAATCCAGAAGCACCGTGACCTACTACATAACCTCGCAGAGTAACCACAGCGCCGTGGTGCTGTATGACAGCAGGAACGTGAGTGTGTTGGGATAATCACCTGCCTCGCTGCCTGGAAGTGAGCGGAGCAGCCTGGGCTGCTGAGAGAAGGGATGCTGGGGTGGGAGCAGGAGAAACATCAAACAGCTGCTGTCTGGTGCCTTTCTCTGTGCCTTTAGTTAGGAAAGATAATGCAAGGTGAAAGGAGGAATGTCGCGTTTGGGGCACTTACGACAGCTGTGGGTGGTGCCTCTGCCTGCTGTAATGGGGCAATATGTGTCTCGTAGGGCTATGTGTGCTACAAGCCAGTGGAGCAGCATGCATGCTACCTGAGGAGGATGGACGCCTGGGACCTCCAGACCCTACAGACATCCCTCAACGCCTCTGAGCAGAGAGTGAGCAGCTGCTGTGGCCGTTCCCCAGCGTGGCTGAGCAGATAGGGCTGATGCATTGGACTTTGCACAGAGTTCTGGCTCACTGAGGGCCCCTTCCTGGGACACGGGGATTTGTGACTCTTGTGCACCTGTATCCCAAGTGTGGCTAAAGGAGGGCACAGGCAGCCCCCTGTTCTGTGCAATTTGCTGCTCGAGGGAGAGCTTGTTTGGCACCCTGTGTAGGAGCAGAGCTCTGCCTTGCGGTGCTGGGCTCTGAGCATGCAAGCTCAGAGCAGTAACTCCCAGTTTTACTGATACCCTATCTTGTGAGAAACAGCCGCATTGCAGGCTGGGGAAGGGGGATATGTCCCACTGAGGTGAATAGCAGGGTTCTCGCAGGACCCGTTCCCACTGGATTCTGTTACCTGCTCAAAATTCTGGGGAACAAGAAACAAAGGGGGCTTGTTAGCAATTCACAGGGAAAAAAGTTGCAGTAAATCGTGTATACAGACCCTCTGAACAAAATGTTAATGGATGCATGGGCAGGGGGCAGGTTCTGTTTCAAGAAGACAGAAGGCACCATTTTTTTGGGCCCCTGCCACCTGCTATCCATTCCTTTCGGGGGCTCCTGGGCCCTTGCCTGCTGCTCCCACCCAGCTGGAAAGCGATGGGCAGTGTTTAACCCAGAGGAATGTAGGAACGCAGCACCCATGAAAGCAGGCTACCACTTGGGATGCAAGGAGAAAGCATCTGCTGGGCTTTGAGGCTCCTTAATGGAAGAGTTGGTGGTGCCAGCAGCCCACCTGGCCATCAGACAGGACCTCAGCTCAGCCCAGTCCTGCCCAGCCACCACAGGGCTGGAGAATGCTGATCTGCATCACACCCGGTGCTGGGGGCTCTGCTGCTCTGCCTGGAGAGGGGACGGGGCTGCTGTGAGTCACCACGGCTCTGATCTGGCTGAAGCTTGGGGCTGGTGGGCAGGCAGGCCCGGGCCAGACCAATGCTCCTCTGCCAGGGGCTGTGGCTGTTGGGACAGAGCAGTCCAGCGAGGGGCCCAGGAGGAGCTGAACACCCCTGCTCCCCAAGCCACAGGGCTGGCGAAGGGCCGTGGGCTGTCCCTGTGCCGGCCTCCCCCCTGGGAGGCTGCTCTGGCCAGAGCGAGCAACTGGTATCCTGGTGGGACAGGGCCACTGTTGGGGGAGAAAACTGCCCTTACTGCTGGGGTACAGAGCAATCCTTGGGAGCCCTGAGAGCGAGAGCAGGTCTGTGGAGCTGGAGGGCAGTGCAAGGAAGGGGAAAGTGCCTTGGGAGGAATTAACAGGGACATTTCTTTCAGGGTGACCAGCTGCTACATCAGAATAACCAGACCAAGTACTACCGGGAGTTCCTGGGCATCCTGGCGGGGAAACAGGTGGACCCAAAAAGCCTGGGGGAGGCTGTCCAGACCCTGTGTGAGCAGACATCCATCTTCTGGGTCAGGAGAGGGGCAGGTAAGTAGTACATGTCCCTCTGCAGAGGAGGAAAGCATGCATGTTTTTAGTGCATCTGCTTTTGCTGCTTTAGGGCTTCTGCTGTACAAAAGCCGATGCGTGACCTGGGCCGGGCTGCCAAAGCCCAGGACAGGTGACCTCTAGTTCAAAATCGACCCGTGTTCTGCAGTCACTGAGTGCTGCAGCCCCAACCCCGCAGCAAGTGTGGGACTGGCTGGGAAAGGCTCCGAGCCCCCTTCCCCAGCTTGCACACAACTCCAACACAGCAATCCCCTGTGGCTGGCTTGATGCTTGTCACCTTCATCTTCACCAAGCGCAGCCTGCCGCGCTCTTGTTCTATTCTTACTCCAGCTTTAATGAGAAAGGTCATTCCCTGAGGCTTTCCTCTTGTTCAGCTCCCTGGGGAATCCTGTCTGCAGGATTGCAGAAGCATTCCTCTCACCTTGCTTCTGTGTTCTCTCACTTGGCAGGCCCGGGGAAGCAGCGGCTCATCTACCTTTGCATTGACATCTGTTTTCCAAGCAACATTTGTGTGTCTATCTGCTTCTATTACCTCCCTGAGTAAGTCCTGCAGCCGTGGCTGCTCTTGCTGCCCTACTTACTTGAACTGGATTCCTGAAAAGCCTCTGATTTCAACAAGGAAGGTAACATCTATGATATCCCCCAAAAGCTTCCTGCTGACTTCATGCTGCGGTTCAGGAGAGTTTAGAAAAACAACAGGACTCTGCTCAGCACTGTCAGTACAGACACTTTATTTGCAGCCATGCTCCAGGGCCGCATCTTGTCCGTAGGCATTAGGAGATCCAGGCCTAGAGGAATCATGAGGAGTAGGTAGTGTTTTACGGCTCTGTGCCCTGTTCAACACAAGGTTACTCAGTCGGTTGGGGACGGTTGGCTGTGTAAGAGTGCAGCTCTGCAAGTCAGCCTGCGAACCACGCTCTGAATAAAGGGATTGCAAACAAGAAAACAGCTGCCTCTCCTCTCTTTGCTCAGCCTCCTCCAGTGTTTAGAAAGGTTGATCACATTTTTTTTTTTCCCCCTACTTTGAGGTACAAGGACATCAGAAAGCTGTCAGCAGCTGATGCCACAGGGATTCCTCCAGCTGAATCGTACCTAGCTCCCCTCAGCAGGACCGTGCCTCCCTCTCCCATTCCCTTTTGTCCAAGTGGCTTCCCTTAGCAACCACCCATGTGTCCGTAATGATCCGCTCCGAGCTGAAGCCTGGTCTCACTCCAAGCAAATGCAGCTGCTTCTGCCAGAGACCAAGCCCACTCCCTCAGTGCAGGGGATGGCTACAAGCGCGTGTCTCGGGCTCCAGAGAGGGTGCTTGCCACTGTAAGACAAGGGGAAACAAGCAGAGGTCCTTTCCTTCCCACATGTGACCATTATCCCAACACGCTGTCGTTGAAAGCGAGGCAGACGACTGCTTTCTGGTGGCCACTGTACTCCCTCTTGATCTCGCCTGTCTCCACACACCAAAGTCTGGCCAAGTTATCAGAGGAGGCTAGAACAGAACGTGAAGAGGAGGGGGGGGGTATACTAAATTAGGCTTTGAACTTTTATCAGTTTAAGAAAGTCTTTCCTCTTGCTTCACTCAACACCTTTATCAGGGCTGCTGATGACAGTATGGGAGCTACGCCGAGCAAGCAGCTTAGTGCACTTCTGCATTATGTGAGGTTTTAATTAGTTCAGAGAGAAGTTACTGTGGAAATTGCAACCTGTGTGTTTTGAAGGGACTATTGTGATGCAAACACTGCGAGCAGCAATGCTGCCTCACACAAGGACCACCTCTCAATTTTAAACCAGATGCCCTGTTGCAGCACAGGCTAAAATCCTAATGGGAGTTAGCAGGCTGCACTGTGGGTGCGAGGTTGGGTGCTCTCTCCTTGCATATGTTGGCACATGAAGGTTTGGCAAGGTCCCAGCTAGAGAAACTGTGGGGTCCTGTGCTAGTGCAGGGCGTACTGCTGGGGTCCTGGCTAGATCAAATCAAACTCTGGGCAGGAGTGCAGTCAGTGCCTTACCCGTGACGATGTACTGGGAGTCCCCGGAGAATGCACAGTCCCACATCCAGCCCCGAGATGTTTCCCCTGGGTTATTGCTCTTAATGCTCAGCTCTGTCATCAGAGAGAAGTTTGAAGTCCTCCAGATCTTACATGTCTGATCTGCAGAACATGTAGCCAAGAGCCTGCAAGGAAGAGACGTGCCAGAGCAACCTTGTTAGTCACACTTTACCTGGAACAGTAATGAACTGGAGACCTCTGTTCATTGTCATCAGACTTCTTTACCCCTCTGCCATGTGCCTTCTGACACTCAAGCTGAAGAGACTTAGTGAAGGAGTACCCCAAGTTCACCACTTTGCTCCCAGAGAACAGCTCGTGGCTGCAAAGCTCTCACTGACATCACGGAACATGAGGCTGGGATGCCACTGACAACAACCCAGTCCCAGTGTGTCCAGTGCCTCCTGTCCCGCTCCTCCCCTCCCCAGGGGACCTGCAGGGTATCATGGAGCCAACAGCTGGTAGCACAGCTGGTCTCCACCTGCCAGAAAGGTCTGTTCCTATCACAGGTAGGTGAGGGGCTGGCACACACTCACGTGGAGTCGGGGCTGAACTTGCACTGAAGGGCGTAGCGGTTGTGCGCCGGGATCTTGGTCTTGGGGATCAGCTGAGTCACCTCCTCCCCGATGCCACCCGTCAGGTTCCACACGTAGCAATTTCCCTGCGTCGAGACAGGGGCATCCACAGCTGGGCTAGTGGTCACCCACCCAGGAGTGGCCCAGACTTCCCCCACCGCGGCACACCAAAGCCGCAGGCAAAGCTGGTACGTGCGGACCGACCGCTCTGCCCGCGGGAGGCACGGCCCCGCAGCTGCTGGAGCACCACAAGCCCATCCCACGGCTGGGGCCAAGGGAGCTCACCGAGCTGTTGACAGCTGCCATGTAACTGGCATCAGGGTCAATATGAACCGAATTCACGGAAACTTCGGGCTCTGGAATCAGCTGCTCGTTGTGGTCGGTCTTCAGGTCCCAGATGTGAATGGCACCACTCTGATCCCCCACAATTAGCTCTGCCTGCAAGAGAACAGCAGCCTCATCTCTCTGAGGGAACCCTGCAAGCAGCAGCCTCAGGCTGATGCCCACAACATGCCTGTTGAGGCACGATATGGAACCCTGCTCTGGTTTTATGCATCCAGGTCCTGTCCTAATTATTACCCCGCACAGGACTCTCTCTGAGCTCCTGCTGCCCCTGTATGCTGAGAGCAAGCAGAGTACTCCTCTCATGTTACACTGTTTACCTTTACAGAAGCATTTGGTAATTTTATAAACCCCAGGGCAGACAGCAGCTGCCCCTTTTCCAGCACTGCTGCACAGCTCCAACCACCACCCACAGAAGCCAAATGATTTTCAGCACATCTGAGAAGACAGCATTAAGATGCAAGTTGGCTAATGAACAACTGAAGCACTCAAGAGTGTCCAGATACCTGAAGAACACAAGCCTAAATAGGTTTTTCTCTCTCTCGCCTTCTCAGGGGAAGGACAAGAGCCTGCTGAAGGGCAGGAGTTCTGGCTCGGGTCCTGTGCTCAGACCAGAAGACAATGCTGGCGACTCTCCACTAAAACCAGGGTTTTTATCAACAGCCTTGTGCTGTCCATAATTTTAGCAGAATCCCTAGAGGAGATCAGGTCATCAGGCACAGCTAATCTTGGACCTGTGAGCAAAGGCTTGTTTCCAAGGAAGACAATCATTGCTCAATATATTTAGCTGACTGCACAGCAAGGAAGCATCTTCCAGAGAGGACAATCCTTAACCCCCTCTCAGCAGGTGTAACTGCAGCGCAGCTTTACCCAGGCCATGAGGAATCTCTTGGATAGCCAGACCAGCATGGCTGCAGCTGGGAACCAGAGAGCAACAAAGCTATCTGAATGCACACTGCCACCTTCGGATTAACTGACTACTCACAACCCAACCCTTCTGCAGCACAGCAGCACCTTGGTTAGTGACCATTTCACATGTAAGATCTAAATACAACAATAACATTTGTTTATATGTTCTCGTAGTGCCAGCACTACAGGAGCATCAGCAGCATTTGGGTAAAGTCCAGTCCAAATAATTGATCTCAGATCTGGTCCTGAACTCCAGGCTTGCAAGGTTAACTGTTTGCAAAACCAAATACAAAGAAAAATTTATCTTGCTCAGATTTTGATGAAGGTTTGTACTGCTGTGGCTGCAATAAAACCCTGCAGCACTGTGAATACAAAGTGGACCAGACGGGTTACTAACGCTGCAATGATATGTATTGATTTTCCCTGCCATCTAAAGTGCCACACTCCCTTTCCACCTCCTTTCCTGAGCCCCAGCCATGCCTGTTTATCAACAGTGTCTGAACCCACTGGGGAATCTTGCGTCCTGAAGGCAATGGGCTGCAGGCCCCAAGATGCTTTTTCTTGGCAGCGGTGCCACCCTCAAGCTTCCCAGCCCACCCTGTGCCACCAGTTCCACTCCTATCACATCCCCTTAGTCATGTTCACAGGGCAGAGACACCTCAAAGGAGTGTTTCCCTCTCATGGGACAAGAGACCCAGCGCAGCCGCTGTGCTGTCTCTGTGTAACAGCCACTACGTGTAATTACCATAAACACCCTGGCTGGCAAATGAGCCCAGTGGAGAAAGTCCCGAGGCTGTGGCAGACACCTGCTGCCGGCACAGTGTGAGCCAGCAGTACCTGCTTGCTCCCAGAGCCGCTGCTCAAGGAGATATGCTCCATAGCCTACAGCAGCATTGGCTTTCCTGGGGCAGAGGGATCAGGCATCTGTTGTGCCGGCTCCCATGTTGCGTGGGCTCTGTTCCCACACTGCCCCAAAGCTCCCAGCAGCCTGGCAAGGGAGCTGGAAGAGGGACAGTCTAGGTGTGGGGAGCCGGTTGCTGCTTGTCCAGCAATGCTGCCAAGAGCTTGGAAGTCCGTGCAACCAGGAGGGCTTGCCCTCCTCAGCCAGCCCCCAGACCTTCCGCCAGCATCCAGCTCAGCCAGCCCCACGGGTTTACCTGGAAGAGCCACGGCAAAGAGCTGGGAAATCACGGAGCAGCCGGTGCTCACCTGGTTGGGGTGCAGGCAGACACAGTTAATAGGAGCATTCACCTGGAAAATCCGCTGACACTGGAGGTTCCGAGACCTGCAACAGAGCAGTGAGGCAGGAGCGTGCGATCAGCTCCTCTGCCTGTGGGATGCTGCTGGAGAGGGGTATCCATCTCTGCCCACCTCAGGTCCCAGATCCTGGCCATGCAGTCCTCCCCGCCCGTGTACATCCACCGCCCGTCCTCGTGGAAGCCCACGGAGGTGATGTTCTTGCTCACGCCGTCGTAGTTAATGACGGGGTTGGGGTTGTTGGAGTTGAGGTCGTACATGCGGATGTGCTGGTAGCCTGCAGCAAGGGCCGGGCAGGGGGTGACCGGCGTCCCCCCACCCTCCCGCGCCCGGCACCCAGGGCACCGCGGGGGTCCGGGCGGGCTCACCTGCGGCAGCGATCATGCTGCGGTCCGGCGTGATCTCCAGCGCGTTCACCTGCTGCGGGCGCCCGTTAAGGTCGGTCAGAAGCAGCGGCCGGAACCCGACCCGCGGAACCGGGCGCTCCCAAGGGCGCTGTGACACCGGGCCCGCGCCCCCCCGCCGCGGCGGCCCCC
>VZTU01001289.1:0-129701 GCA_013400835.1 Zapornia atra
TGATTCTATGATTCCTGCTGCCATCAGGGTGGCCATCAGGAAGGCAGAAGATGGCCAAAGCTAATGAGACTTAATGACATTACTCAAAAGTCCATGATGGGCAACAAAGCCTCATACATCAAAATAAACCTGCGTGGATAATTCAGATATGAAGATTATTGACTGTGGTGTTTAGCCTTGCACATCTGAACTGAATTTTATTGTGGGCTGGTTTGGAGTTTTAGTTTAGCTGCTTGAAATATTTTGGTGGCTCTTGGCCCACTGTGCTAGAGTTAACTTGAATTCAGATTTGGCTGCAGGGGTGATATGTTGGTAATACCTGATGATTGATATGATATGATATGATATGAGTTAGCATTGCATGCTTGCAGCCCAGAAAACCAATCTTATCCTGGGCTGCATCAAAACCAGCATGACCAGAAGGCCGAGGGAGGGGATTTTGCCCCTCTGCTCTAACGAGACCCCACGTGTGTCCAGTTCTGGGGTTCTCAGTATAAGGCAGACATGGTGCTACTAGAGCAAGTCCTGAGGAGGCCCTGAAAATGATCAAGGGATTGCAGAACATCTCCATAGGAGAAAGGTGGAGTGAGTTGGGGTTGTTCAGCTGGATGAGAAGGCTCTGGAGACACCTTATTGTAGTTTTTCAGTACTTAAAGGGGGTTTACAAGAAAGATGGAGAGAATTTTTTGACTTTTGTAGGATGAAGAGTACCGTTTCTAAACTGAAAGAGGGTATGTTTAGATTACATATAAGGCAGAAATTTCGTATGACAAGGCTGGTGAGACTCCAGAACAGGTTGCCCAGGGAAGTTGTGGATGCCCTATCATTACAAGTGTTCAAGGCTAGATTGGATGGGGCTTTGGGCAACCTGGTCTAGTGGGGGGTGTCCCTGCCCATGGCAGGTAGTGGTGACACTACATGATTTTTACAGGTCTTTTTAATCCCAAACCAGTCTGTGATTCTGTGATCCTGTGTCAGCTCATGCTGTGCCTGGGTCATGCCCACCATCCTGCTTATTTAGCCAAACTGCTCTACTTAATTCAGTGATTAATGGTAAAAGCAGGGTTGGAATAACTGCTTTGTTGTGTGATTACCCAACACACAGAGTCATCACATGCATGATAACCTTAGTAAACTTCTAAGTTTTGTACCTGGAGGAGCACCAGATTTGCATTTATTCTCATGGAGCCCTCGGGGCTAGCATACACACTTTGAGTTACTTGGCTCTGAGGGGACTAGATATCAAATGCTGTGCTAGGGTTTGGAATTTTTTGAGACATTTGAAGGGAACTTTTTCCCTTGAAAAGCTAGGGAAAGATCTTTTTCATATAAATGGTTTTCAGTGGAAACTCCCTTAGCCTCCCTTCACTGGGACATCCAGCCCGAGCCTCACCCTAAAGAAAGACCCTTTTGTTGAGCAGAACAATACGGCCCCATGAGGAAGCAGGATCAGGTCCCACTCGTAGGGTAGGGTTTCTCTCACCTCACTTTAGCTGTCTAAAACCTAGGTGTCTAGTCTAAACCCGTCATTCGGCCTTCCGTTAACTACCCTGGGGAGATGGAGGCACCTTCTCAGGGTCGTACACTCCATCTTCGGGCAAAACAAATTGCTCTCAGGAGATGGCCAGATCTCCTGTGGCTGATGGGGAGCCCTCAAGACGGCCCTTGTGCAGACGGGTGACGTGGCAATGGCTTATTAGGTGAGATGAATCCCACCCTGAGGAAATCGAGGTAGCTAATGAGTTGCTATGGTATGTGTTTGCAGCAAGCTTGCCCGCACAAAGTGTGGCCAAGCTGGGGGTTCTTTGGGTAGCTGTAAAAGATGAGAACTGAAAAGCTGAGTGTTGCAAGCAAGACATTTTTATTACCATAGCCATACCATGCCACTTTGCTGGTCATAATCCACTGCATCAGCTGCTGTATCTCATTTCACACCTAAATGATAAAATATCGTGGAACTTTAAGATATGCAAGAAATCAACTCGTATCCTAACTTGTTTTTTCAGGCATGACTATGATAAAGATTAATCAAGAATCCCGTTTCCTTCTGAATTCCTACAGAGAGGCAGAATTCTGTACCTAGCCCCAAATAAAACCCTTAACTTTTGTCAATGGCATCAACAGAATAAAAACTCATTGCAAGTACAAAATTACTTGGTCGGCTGGGCTCTTTTTTTTCTTAAATTTACCTCTAAAAATCACACAGTCCTGCTATTTCTTGTTGACACAGGATCAAGCACTTTAGAAGAGACCTGTTGGATTTTCAGTTTTTATTTTTATTTTCTTCTTTCCTCTACAAGTGCCTGTTAATATAACCTAATCAAACATACTGGCCTTGGACAGATATGTCTGCTTTCACCACATCGGGAGCTGTGTCTTTCGAGTCCAGGGGCACGTGGGATTTAACAAGCAGCTTGTTGAGCATTTGTTAGTTCTTCTAAAAGGTGATTATTGCCAAATGCACATTCTCGGTGGCTTATTAAATGTTTTCACGTGACAAATGCATGCAGCATTTTGTGTGCATGAACCCAGAGCTGTCGCCGTTTAGAACAAAATGCTAAATATTTACTGGCAAGGCAAGCTACAAATATAAATATTTATACCAAGGTACAATAAAAAAGTACCATAAAACTGATATGTTATAAAGAATTTATGTGTTGGAACAGTCGAGGCCATTACAAAAGATGTGCTATTTCACGATTATATTATGTGCGGAGATTGCAGTCTTAAGGTGTTTAATTTACAGCTATCTGGCCTTTGCTGCTGGACTCATTAATCTGTCAGGTGAAGGAGTCCTAATTATATTTCTTGTAACCTGGCAAACTACAGAGAATCGTGTTCATATGGGGAATAGATCTTGAAGATTTACTGATCTGTTGCTAATGGTCCCACAGGGCTCGAAAATGGAAAAAGTATACACAAGAGCAGAAAATGTTTATGAGGGGAATCTGTCTTCCTAATTATTGCACTGAATGTAAGCTATTGTGCTGAGATAAGAGGAGCGTAAGCAATGGGTTGTGTAAAGCTACACATAGGACACTTCGGAGGCTGGAAGGGACTAGGCTGCATGTATCCCAAAATTCAACATCTGATCAAGGTGACAAGGAGCCTGTCTCACCTTGTTGCTGTCCCCTGCTCCACTCCCGTCCTCACCTGCCTGCTGCTGGGTCCCAACCAGCACCGTCACCTGCATGAGTTCAGAGTCACACATCAACAGTCCCTTTTTGCTAACTTTTGCAGCTATTTTATATTACCACAATGCTAAAGGTTGATGGGGAGGGCTCAAAAATACTCCCTATTCAAGGGACTTAGTGGAGATAAGGCATGGTTAGCTCGAGGTTAAACACCAACCCTGCATGAAAGGATGCAATCCAAATTTTGCAGTTCCTGGCTTATGTGGACTCTTATCAGTTCACCAGTGCCCATACAATAAAATGTCCCAACCCACCAGTCCCAAGATGCAGTATCGTGCAGAAATATCAGTGTGATTGTCTTTTCTTGTGCTAGGCATTCACTGCTGGCCACTGTCCAAGGCAAGGCATTGGACTAGGTGGATCTTAGACTTGACCCTGGTATTTACCTATATAAACGCTGCATATAAAAGTCACCTCCCCAAGGTCATGTCCTCATGGGCAGCGCCCATGGCAAAAAGAGGAAAAGGAAGGAAGCCAAGATCAGAGGGAATCTAGGTTTCTGGATTGTCACCTGTGATCTTGGACCACAGCAGTGTTCTCTCCCTTGGTTGGTTTTTCTTTCGGTGGGTTTGGTTTTTTTTTTTTGATTGCTTGGTTTTGGTTTCTTGTGGGTGTTTTTTTGCTTGTTTGCTTGGTTTTTAAATAGAAAATCTATTGCTTGACACTGCAGACTTTTATAGTTGTCTATAAATCCAGATTATGGGTTTATAGATAACAGACATAGAAAGGACACTAGATATCCTGTGGATCAGGTGGCATGGAAGCAAGTGTGGTTGCAAAAAGTGTTCTTACCTGTTGTAGGTTCCTAGCTTGCGCTCCGCATAGCTCTTATTCTCTTCTTGCTGCTGTGTAGTGCTTGTGGTTTTTATTCTATATTTTAGGCTTTGGGGAAATGCCCTGTGGCCTGGGACACCCAGGGCTGTGGGAACAGCTGCTAGGTGAACACGAGTGCTTGTGAGCTGGTGAGGATGGTAACATTTCAGATGATCCTAGAAGTAGATCGTATCACCTACCACAAAAGAATATATATTTAAAAAAAAAAGGCCCAACATTGAGATATCTGGGAAATTCCTTCCTGGCCGCAGCTCTGATGTGCAGTTTCATTCTGAGAAGCTCAGAGTTGTGCTTTTACGGTCAGCGATGAGCACATCGCGCTGAGAGCGCAATGGAAAACAGGTGCGGGGACTTGTGTCTTCAGCAAGAGTGACCATTTTTGAGGGTGGGAAAACCTATTTCTCCTCCAATATATGGAATTTATATAATCACACAGCCTGTGGTACAGAGCTGTGGAAATCCCTGCCTCGAAGAACTTGCTGTCTAAATCTTTTACTCTAATGTGAATAGGAAAGTGAAAATACATAGCGTCTAATACACAGATTCTATTCAAAAGGGCTGTCAGCATAAAGCTCAAGGACTAGACTTTCAGCCAATATAAACTGAGGTAGAGATACTGAATTATTCTGTCTTACACCAGTGAAGGGTCTGACTCTATTATTCTGTATAAGATTTTGATCAATGTTTTCTTCTGGCTCAGCATTTGATTAATACCACGAGCTAGACCATAAAACAGACTTTGGAAACTGCAAGATGTGATCCGTTTAATCAGTTTGTCAGTTTTATTTTGGAGACTTAACGGAAAAACAAAACCCTCTGCAAAGCTATTGATTTAATTCTCTTTGCCTTATATTCCCATGAAGGCAAATGAATAAATATTTCTGATGCATAAAGTGCTGGAAGAGCTTTATCGCTATGTTCAGGAACAATTCATGTGGGAGGACTGTAATGTGTACTATCAGTATATTGTTAAGTCCTTTTGAATGCTAGCAATGAAATAGATACTAAAATAACATGAATATGAAAACAAATGTAGAAACAAGTGCCTACATTTACAAAAACATGCCTTTTGCATCGTGTTTGTTTTCGGAGCTATTTAAAGATACTGTTGCTCCTCCAAAACGAGTTTTGCTTTCTTCGGTTGATACAAAACTGGAAATGTTAGAATGAGACTTAGCTAAAGAAGAGTCCAGTTGGGCCCAGGTGCTTCCAATGCTTCTGGGGGAGAATCTGCCAGACAGCAGAGAAAAGCTCTGCTAACCCAACTTGGAAGCAGACACATCATTCCTGTGAAAATGGGAAAGTTTTAAACACACCAATGTAGGGAATAGCAATATCGATTCAAAGGCTGAGCTGGACTTAAGTCTGGATGCCTACAATAGGATTCATCTCACTGGCTTTGGATGCTGTAGATCATAGAATCAGAGAATATCAGAATTGTAGGGGTTGGAAGGGACCTCCAGAGATCATCGGGTCCAAACCCCCTGCCAAAGTAGGCTCCTTAGGACAGGTCGCACAGGTAGGTGTCCAGATGGGTCTTGAATCTCTCCAGAGAAGTAGACTCCACAAACCCCCCTGGGCAGCCTGTCCCGGGGCTGTCACCCTCACTGTGAAAAAGTTCTTTAGCACTTCTTGTGCTCCAACTTGAGGCCATTGCTCCTTGTCCTGTCCCCATGGACCACTGAGAAGAGGGTGGCCATTTCCCCCTGTGTCCCACACTTAAAATATTTATAAACAATGATCAGTTCCCCTCTCAGTCTTCTTTACTAAAGGCTAAACAGACACAGTTCATTCAGCCTTTCCTTGTAGGGGAGATGCTCCAGGCCCTTAATCCATCTTTGTGTTCCTTCACTGGACTCCCTCCAGGAGATCCCTGTTCTTTCTGTACCAGGGAGCCCAGAATGTCTAGATCTCTGCTCACCTGAGACAATCTCTGCGGAGAAACTGGGGCTGCAGGCTTGAATCAAGCACTGATTTTATTAGGTGAGATGAATTATGTTCCTGATGTGCCCATTCCTCTCTGGTGGCAGGATGAAGAGCCCAGGAAGGTGCCTAATTCAAGTCTAATGTTTACATTTGCTCCTTCTAGAGAGAGGGATATGAAGAAATAAATCAAAGGGAGAAAAATGGATGAAATCAGTTGGCTAAGCACAGCAGTGCTAACACTAAAAAGTCCTCCTCAAAAAAATTGAGGTGCCGATGTTTCTTACAGTTTGTTCTACCTTAATTAAGGTGCTTGGGGATGAATTTTTAGATTTACATTATGAAAACAGATCTATAATTCCCCTTGACATAATTTTGTTTGCCTACCTAAACATTAATAGGAGTTTCCATTTGGGTTCATACTGGTTTAATGGAGGTCTTAAAAGAATGCAAATTCTGGTGGAGATTCCTCCTGTGAAACTATTGCAGAGGAGCAAAAATTTTGCCGATTACTGAAGGCAAGCACAGCAAATTCTACTTAAACACCAGTTCCTTCTTGTCCTGTAGCTTAATTTATTGCCCGTGCTGTCCCTGCGCTGTGTTTCACTAGCAAGTCCACTAGACCAGCCCCATGAGACTCCTCTTAATTTACAGGCACCTACCAAAGCCCAGGGCAGCGATACTCTGAGTGAAGACAACAGGAGTGAAGAGGCGGCGTGGATTTAGCAATGCTAATTTTAGTTGGCTGCCAGGGGGGTAGAGCTGAGCTGGTGATCACCAGCTGCCCGTACACACCCTGGGAAAAACAAAAATCACTTCTGGGAAGGTTTTTCTACCTAATTTAGATATCTGCTTCAGGGTAAGGTAAATTGGGCATTGCTGACTTTAAAAAAGTGGTTTGGGATAACTAGGGTTAAAGATTGCACTATAATGAGATAACATTAACACTGCCATTGTTTCTCTGGACTTGATAATACCACTGTTTAAGCTCATACCTTAGCTACATCCAGGCATTTAGCTCCAGTGCTGTCAACTGGGATCTAAATAGAAATTAGATGCCTACATAATTCTGGATCTAGTCCTATGTAGCTTCTGAAACTTCAAATACGATACACATTCAGATTAAAAATTACAACATATATTTGTAAAGAACCTCATGTAACTCTTTCTGGAGTATGCTGGAGTAAAAATCATACGTATTGGTGGCCAGAATTTGCATCTTATGCCTAGTTAATTTATTTTCTGTAGTAGTCACAATTAATTTAATGTGAATTGTGCAAACAAGAGTTTGCATTTTTACTCATGCAAGTCTCAAGCAGCTGAACAGTTGCTCAAGACAGTGTAAGGTTTTTTGGGTGTCTCAATTTATAATCTTAACTCAGCCTTCTGCCAAAAGGTGTTGGGAATCAAGGAAAGAACAGGAAACTCTGTATTAGACTGTGCATTCACACCCTTCCCTACATTTCCGACCAGTACGATGAAGTCCAGACAGCGTTCTGCATTAAAAAAATCCAATTTCCTTTTGTTGTACTGCTGACTGAATGGAATGCATGGCTGGCTGAACAACCTTTTCATTTCAGATGGGCAAGGGGTGCCCAGCTTTCCTGCTAGCAACATGGACATGCTTATTGGAGGACAGCACTGATTTTCTTCTTGGTGTTAAGTGCCGTTTTATCTTCTCTTCATGCAACCCTGTGGGCCCCTTCATGCCTGTATTCCACTTTGCACTCATCCCGTGATTCCCCTCACAAAGCATCTGTGTTCTGCAGATGCTTTTGCATGGAAGAAAACCAGCTCCCTCGTAGGTGGGCAGCAGGAAACACTTCATTTTGCCGGTGGCTAAAATGCTGCTGTTTGTTACACCTGCGTGCTGTCCTGTTTAAACAGAGCAAAACACCAGAAAGTACAGGAAATGCTTACTCATTTTGCCCTGCCTGCCCAGCTCTGGTGTCTATCCCAGTGCAAACAAATGCATTTGCATCTAAATTCCACAGTGGTTTCACTCCTGAAGAGCTGTTGTCCCCATGACTGGTAGCAACACTGAAAAGTTGTAGCCCAGTCCTCATAGTATGGAAAAAACAAGACAAAGCGAGAAAGAAAAAGATTTCTTTCTGCTCTTGGCACTTGGACTGTCAGTGTCCTGGGGCAGGCTAACTGAGCAGCTTGCTATCTCAGCACATTTAATCATCAGCTTATTGTAAACAGTTGTCAGGCAGATGGACGAGCCTCACTCAGCTACAAGGTCTGCGCACAGAGTTGCTGTGGTGTTGCAGGGAATAAACCTCATCCACAAGTGTCTCAAAGTCCAGATGTTTATAGAAAGAGGAGAAAATTCTCCCCTGATGGCTTTACCCCTTTGGCTGGCTTAAGTGAGAAATAAAATGACAAAACACATTGCTCGAGGTCCTTCCAAGTGATAAAAGGACATGTTCATCATTGCCTTTGGTTTAACAGGGAGGACGATGTGCTTAAACCTGTACTCACCCAGGTGCTTTCACTGCCAACATGTGGTACCCTCCAAAATACTTGCTGCCGTTGGCATCTTGTGCTAGAGCTGGGTTTTCTTGCAAGGAACCACAATGTTTTCCTAGTGCAACATCATCACAGGCATCATGACTGTTGTTAACATGCACGTGTTATATGATAGCAGTGGAGGTAGACCACAAGGAGATGCCTCGCTGGCAGGGTGGTCTGTGCTAGGGATGGGATGCAGTACGCCTTAAATCAGAAGGAACACTTCCCCTGAGTCCTGGACGGTGAGCAGCTATTTAATCCATGAAAGTAACACTGATGTAGTTTAGGACGGAAAGTGAAATTTATTGCCCTATTAGATTAAGTTACATGGGAATGTAAAGTAATTAAAATGTAAGCACACAACTGGAATGTGGGCAGTGCATAGGTCTTAACACCCTTTTCTCACGAGAAGTTTCAATATCTAAAATTATGAAAGAAAAAAAAAAAGGAGCTTTTTTAATTATTGCTCAGCAGTGTGAGCAAAGGAAACATTTCAAGATAAAAAAAAAAAAAGAAAGATTTGATTAGGAAGCAATCAACAGCACCATGCCATCATATGCACCCTTCTGGGGTGCAGAAAAGCTCTGCTCAGGCTGAATGAATGCCATTTCATACATACGTGGGATAAAAATTAGCTCACCTGAGCACCATGGAAAAAAAACAAGGGCTGGTTCAAGCAATGCACATGTACATTAGGAACCTCACCCGCAGCAGGGAGCCTTCATGATGTGTGATCTATTTATTCAAAATTGTGCTAAAATTCATTATGTTCACTCTAGTCTCCGTATCTCCATGCTCAGAAATTCTGAAATTCTAGTTAAGAAATTGTCTCTGTTCTTGTTTGTCTGAAATCATATTCCCTGTAGCTTATATTTTTGTTATGCCCTTTTCAACCTTGTGCTTTGCTCCCTGTCTTGCTCTTCTGTTTTTCTGTTCAGACTTGTTTATTATAACCATAATTATATCTGAGCAGGGAAATATAAGTTGACTAGATTGCTCAAACTGCTATTTTTAATTAAAAACTCACACAATCATTTCAATTTTTTTTCCCTCCTACTTCCTTCTACCCATGTCCTACATCTTCTGTTTCCCATAGATGCTCAAAACTGAACTCACGGTGCTTTCGTACACTACTGGACTAATTCCTTTAAAATTCATCAGTGTATTCAGCTAAAGATGCCTGTACATTCAAAAATATGTTTATGTGGTATTCTCTTTGAGGTTTTTTTGCTACCAGCTGTCCAGACAAACTTTAGATCTATAATTCTTATTCTACCTAATTCCACATTTCTTCATTTCTCTTGCATTTGTTAAAGGGTTTCTTGAGCACAAGCAGGGTTTTTGGTTGGGTTTTTTTTTGAGCACAGAAATCGCTGCAGGAGTGAATTTGGTTGTTTCAGAGCAATAGAGCTACTTGCTTTTCTTCTCTTCTGTGCTTCCAAAGAAACAGGATTTTGTGAGTGCACTTCTTAGTTAAACACAAGTTCACTCAAGAAACAGAAAAGTTTCTTCTATTAGAATCAGATATTACCCAGCTAGTCAGGCCAGAGCAGCCATCCTAATTTTCATGTATTGTCTGTGAATGTGATTTTCTCACTTGTTTAACCCCTGAAGTTCCAACTGAGTTTTTCTGGACTTCTGGAGGCTCATTATGCTACAGAGGAGGTTGGGGCATATCTGCGGTTAGCCATCAAATCCATAGCTCTCTCAAGTGTATCTAACAGTTTGTAAAACTATTATACTTCATCTTTGGGGGATTAAAATAGTCTTTCAGTCTTGAAGCCTCGGTAGTAATCCCTAGAAGGAAGCCTGAGGTTTTGCCAGCTTTACATCCTTTGGGACAACTGCAGCTGTCCCAGAGGTACAGGATGCTGACCACTGTCTAAGGCAGGAGCTCAAGCTTGCTGGACCTCAGGTCTTTAATTCTGTGTGGCAATGGTTTACGTTCCTGACAACAGTCTGTACATGGCACATGTCTAGACAAGTACATGGAGAATATGCTGCTTTCCTGAAGAGGAAGCCTGAATGGAAAGAACCTCTCCTGCCTTTCTGCCAGCATCCTCCTCGGTGTACATGCCCAGAAATGACAAAATTCTCTGGACAATTGCCTGTTCCAGCCCACAATTTTTTGATATTCAGATTTACTGGCATCCCTCATTGCCTATTCCAGAGGCAAACAGAGTGGCAATAAGCCTGCTCTGGACTTCTTTGATTTTGCTTCATGTGTCTGATCATTTCTTTCCGGAAATGATTATGTGTGAACAAACAGTATCTCACAGTGACTGCTATTCCTGTTGTGCACTGGCTGGCGGAGCAACTCAGGGTAACGTGTACTTCCTTCGTCAAGTATGCTGCCACTGATAGTGCCAGACCGGAGTGCATCGGGGAAACCTCTGCTACAAGACATGGTAGGATACAGAGAAAGATTATATGTATCTCCATTGGTGCATTTGGATTCCTTGATAAGAAGTGGGTTTGAGTGATATCATCAGCCAGCCCTTGTCCCACCTCCTTCTGCCACTAACACTTCCCTTTTGTCCTCACCCGTGCTAGCGACGTAATTCAAACAGAACAGCTTTAGTTTGCAAAGTCTGCTTGCCGGTGATAAATGGTGCTCATGATGGATGACTGTGGTCTTGAAGATGATGGAGGTGAACAGCAGGGTGCTGCATGGATTTGTGCTAGCAGCAACATTATTTAATACTTTTATTAATGGTCTGGAAGGAGGTGTAACCAAGTACATTAACTAGATCTGCACATGACACCTCGCTGGAAAGAACTGTAAACCAAGTGAAGACAGAGGAATAACATTAATGGAACCAGAGGTTAGAAATATGAGCAGGAAACAGAATGAGATTCTGTCTGGAAAATGCAAACTAATAAATCTGGGAATAATAATCCAAAACAGATATTTAATAGGAGGGTGAGGATCTCAAAAAAAACCCAACCCACTGATGTTCTGAAAGAGCTAGTAATGATGGTTAAGAGAGACTAGGCAATGGCCATACAATGTGAAATGGTGGAAAAAGGCAATTTTGGTTTGTAGAGTAAATCCAAAGGTATCCAAAGGTATCCAAAGGTATCCGAAGATACAAAGACTTGTCCCTCCTTGCTTTGAGCCCTTATGCCCAACATTTATCTGTGAGTAGAAGCTCACAAGTAGAAAAATATCTTTGTAGATGACTCTTCACAGAAATACAGATCTAGAGGCCATCTTCTGGACTATCTAGTCCCAAGTCTGTTTATTGTGGGACCAGTATCAGTCCACATCACTCTCCTGTCCTTTCTGCTCAGCCCTTCTACCCCCTGCTTGGAAGGTGAACCAAGGCTTCACTGATGGTAAATTTTGACAACTGGCAATTTTGACATGAAGAGCAGAAAAATGTGAAGGAGCACAAGTAAATTAAAAAAAAATTATATAGAATCATAGAATCATAAATGCTGGAAAAGACCTCTAAGATCAAATGCAACCATCAACCCACCACCACCATATCTACTAAACCACGTGCAAAAGTGACATTTTGAATACCTACAGGGATGGTGACTCTACCACTTCCCTGGGCATCCTGTTCCAATCCTTGACCACTCTTTCAGTAAAGAATTATTTCCTAATATACAATTTAAACCCCCCTTGGTGCAACTTGAGGCCATAGAAGATGAAGACTGGATTTTTTACACAGAAAAATACTAACAACGCAATGAATATTCAGGTGAATCATTGCTATTCCTTTCACTCAATGCAATGAAGTTGTTAGGTACCCTTTTCTGACACCTGTAATGTTTTTGTCAGTTAACTCCACAGCAGAAATTTAAATCCATTGACAGTGACGTATGGAAATGGATACTTGCCAAAGGAGAACTTAGGAAAAAAAAAATTAGAAATCCTCAGTTGGGACTAAACAAACAAAAAGCTTACTAAATATCAAGACCTATCCCAAAATGATTTGTGCTAGATCGCTAAAGGGTCTTAAAAGAGTGTGCTCATTGCAGTCACCCATTCAGCAACATGCTGAAGGGTGTGTGAAACTCAGGGGCATGATGATATATAAAGGTAGCTGAGGCAAGCTGGAAATCTGTCCCACATGTACTCACTTGAAGGCAACCATCTCTCACCATTGAGAGCTGGCAAGCCCGTGGGGAAGGGATGCTGTGAAAAGTACCTGCTGAGATCATAAGCACAGTGCAAACGCTGGGGGCACTGCCTGCTGTTCTTGATAAAAGCTTCGTGCTGGACATTTGGTGCTCTGGAAATGAAAATGAAATTATTTGAAGTGGTAACTTGTTCGTGGTATCGATTATAAGATGGATAAGATGTGTGTGCAAGAAGTACGGCTGCTATGAGCTGCCTCTTCAGAGGAATTCTCTGTCAGCATGCAGAGCTGAGAGAGGTACAAGCCAGGAGTTCCTGCTTTTCATAATGAAAACATATGATTATTTCTGCTCCAGGCCCTAATTAGCAGTAGAACTGGTTGTAGACCTGGACCACAGCATTATTTCTTGTGGAAAGGTTGTCTTCTAGCGACAGAGCTCATCTGCGTTGCTCTCAACCGTTCTGCAACCTGAGGCATAAGGAAAGTAAGAGGTGGGATCTTCCTCTGCTTAGGCAAACACCCCTGTAGTATTTGAGAGTTTTTTGGTTTATTTTGTTTTGTTTTGCTTTAAAACACCTATTATCAAGCGAGCTGGGAGACTAAAAGGAAATGTTCATTTAGCTTATGAAGAGCTTTCACATTCCCTCATCAATCTCCTTACCATCCCAAGGACTGAGGAAGAATTAGGAAAACTCCCTGTTTCACTAAACAGAACCCAAGTCTGTTTTCACCCACAGCAGGGAAACAGAGAGCCAAGTTGCAACATATATAAAAAGAGTACATGTTCTCTAAGTTAAGAACAAAGTCCCGTAGATACCAAGAGCCACTTACTCTCCTCGACATACCCCCACTGAAGGCTGGGGAATTGCTACGACGTTATAAGTAAAAAATAAAATCCGTCTAACCCCAAGCATGTCTCATCCGCTTAGTCAGAGTGGAAATGCAGCTACCTCTAGGGTGGAACAGAAAAACCACCCAGTGAGCTTTACTATAATATTATCTCTCCAGGCAGGAGCTTTTCATAGCTCTGCTCACAAATCCATCATTAGAACTGTTAAGTTATGAGGAGCTGTATTACTGTCAGAGTATAACTGCCTGTACAGGAAAACCTTTGTTAGAATATTTTCTTTCAGTCAAATCTCTTTATTCCTAGAAGTTCTCTGATGCAGGTATTAAACTATTGCAGTGCTGTTTGCAGTAGCATAGCAATTCCAGGGAAAAAAAAAATATGCCCACTGTACATGGATGTTACTAATAATGTTGATTAACCTTTTCAGTCTGTTGTAAACAGGAAGGCCAGTTAGAAACAAGCAATGTAAACGGGCCGGTATCAGAGCTCAGTTGTTAAAATAATCCCCTATCTGGTTTTCCCTGGATTGTCTTTCAAAAAGGAAAAAATATTCTAAATGAGAAGGTGAAATTTAAGAAGAAAGTGAACAAGACCTTGTGTTATTCTCCTGGCAGGAATAGGGAGGGTGAAGTGATCGGCAGGACTGTGGTTTTTAGCTCCAACATGAGAACTACTAATCCCTTTTAAATTTCCTGAGAAACAGCCGATCCTCATGGCATCACACAGGTCAATAGAAACTGGGAATCTGCAGAATTCAAAGATATCAAACCATGTCCTGTTAACTAACAAAAACCTGATTCGGGCATTCACACACCCCCGCCCCTCCCCGAACTCCGTGCTTTGCTACTGATAAAGGAATATATTTGAGGTTTGGCTCTCTGGTTGGGGGTCTGCTCCCATTAGCACAAGTCACTTCGTGCACAGTGAAATCATCCCTGCAGCTTGGGGTGCCCTGTCCCTGCTACAGCCCATGGGAACTGGAGCAGCCCGTACCCAAGTTCTCAGAGCACCATAGGAGGACTGCTAAGTGCGTATAATTAGTCATGTGAGCGTGTATTTTCAGGATCAAGGCCTAGCCTTTTAGCTACTGGGCATTCCTCCTAATTCCTATTAAAAACAATGATTTTATTGAAGTAGCATTCTGGCACCTGTTGTACCAGACATCTACAATTACCTGACCATACTGTCATCCCATATGGGGAAAGACCCTGGTGTGCACCAGCTACCTTCCTGTCCCAACCCAGCCCAGAAGGCAGTTGGGGTTGTTCTTGTAGGTCCCCAGTATGGCAACTTGGGGCATCAGTGTGCCACAGAGCACTCGCATTTCAGAACAAGAATAGCCAAGAGAAAACAAATAGATGATCCTGTCCCCAAGTTTTTGAAGAGAGGTGAGTGTAGAAGGTCAAGCTGAGGCACATGGAGTTAATGCTTCCTACAAAACAAGAAAACTACACATAACATGAGTTATTTTAGCCATTTCTTTTAGGAAAGGTGGGCTGTACCCAAAATGTGCTTATTTCTCCCCACTGACTCTAAGCCTAAACTAGTGGCTCTGGTGCAGGCAGCTACACTGCAAATCTCTGCTTTCCATTAGAGAATCACAGAATCATTAAGGTTGGAAAAGACCTCCAAGATCACCCAGTGCAACTGTCCCCTACCACCTATATCACTTACTAAACGATGTACCCAAGTACCTCATCCAACCTTTCCTTGAACACCCTGAGGGATGGTAACTCCATCACAGAATCACAGAATCACAAGGTTGGAAAAGACCCTTAAAGATCAAGTCCAACCATTCCCGTCCTAAGCTAAACCCACCCTGGACAACCAGTTCCAATACCTAACCACTCTCTCTGAGCAGAATTTTCTCCTCATTTCTAACCTGAACCTCCCCTGGTGCAACTTGCAGCTATTCCCTCTTGTCCTATTGCTAGTTACCTGTGAGAAGAGGCTGACTCCCAGCTCACCACAACTTCTTTTCCGGTAGTTGTAGAGAGTTTGTTGCATTAAGCTTGTTAGAAAAAGCACGCAAAACATCATGAACAGACAGCAGCAGATAGCAAAACCCCCAGGACAGTGACCACAGCCCACGCTGGGACCCGAATAGACTATAGAGGTCTCAGGGGTGGCCTGAGAACATTAGCACACCTAAGCTTTTCTTAAGCAAGGCACAAACTGTCTTTGCCATGCTGTTTTTATGGAAAGGTCCCTCTCACTCATTGGAAGAGATGGAGAAGGGCAGAAAAGGGAAAAGTCAGACAGTTTTCTAATTCTAGAGACCAGGAGGGTAGAGGTGACATTCAGACTCTCTTAGAGGGGTCCAGCTTGAGGGCAATTAGGAGTTCCACAGGATCTCTGAGCTGGTGGCCAACCCACCATCACAGGGTATAAGGCTCATCTGTTTCTAAGGATTTAAGTCTGATTGAAGTGCCTGGTCTCCTTCAGTAGTGGAGCAAGAGAAGCCACTTTTTCTGATGCATTCAGATTTTGGGCTCAGGTTATTGCCCTCCTCCCCATCAACTACTGTGCATAGTGGAGACAAGGGTCTTCATGTCTGGAGTCTAAGAGTGAGAACGAGCTGGGCTTGTCTGCTTCAAGGCTCTGAAATTCTTTCAAAGTTGATCACAGATGTCAGTGTACACAAGAGAATCCTACAGGGTGCTAAAATGCAAAATAATTAGTTAGTGGCTGGTGTATGATTTGGACCCAGGTCCTTGCTCCTGCTGTATATCGGTGCTTGTGGCCTTCTTACATCATGCAACCCAATACGCACTTCAGTACATGCCCAGCTATTAACTGTGCCTAGCACACCTTGCAGCTGTCAGGTTGGGTTTCGGGGGAAAAATAAATCTTTGATACAAACTAGTGTAAATATAACTTCACACATTTAGTCTTGCTTGTCTCTGCCTGCAATCTTCCTCCTGCCTGTGTCCAAAGACAGCAGAATTTGGCCCTAATGAGGAGTTCAGTAGTTCATAACAATGACCACTGAAATAACCTATTTGTCAAGGCAGGACTTATGTTTTCCCTATATTCCCAGACATGGGAAATCTGGCATCAGGGCACGTATACTGCCTGTGTATGATCCACACCCAGGTCATGAAGGTTGCAGAAATCAAGGATTGATTGTCTACTGCCCCCAACAGCTGCAGGGAAAAATAACATCTGCATAGGCAGCTCCAAGTGGAAAACCTGAGGAGACCAAGGCTGAGCTTCCAGAGCTTTTCCCTTGGCACTGTGTGACCCATCACTGAGTTTTAGAGGCATCAGAAACTAAGAGATCGGTGTTTTGAACGCACAGAGAATAAAAACTGAGGGCAACATTTACATATTTAAACATATGTGTTGTTATTTTTAAAAAATATCCCTTCCACTTCTCAATTTGATAGCACAAGCACGGAGGAGTCACCTCTTGCTTCCCGTGGAGATGACTGCATAGGGAAGGATCTTTGTAGCTAGCCATCAAAGCGATAGACAGACAGCTGGGGAACATCCACATATGGGTGTGCTGGTGTTCTATTGCATGTTGCATTCCATATAAATTCCATATGGAGTCAAAGTCATTTTGGGTTTGGTACCTCTTCCGAGCCAATAGCTTAATTAGGAGTGTTTTGTTTTGTTGTTTTTCTAAAGGAGAGCTGCAGCCCAAGTGCATTATTATTATTATTACGGGTTTACACATTGCTGTGCTCTTAATATCAAAGCTTCCATTTGGCTGGAGGCTTCCTTCCCCATGGGGGAAGGGTTGTTGTGCGAGTGTTGTAGGTTACACAATATCTTCCCAACAGAAAAGCAAAGCGCGTGAGTTGAAGCCTGTGGTGATAATGCACAAGAGGAAGTCAAAAGCCAGCCTGTGTGGCAGAAGGAGCTTACAAATGAGATAACACGTAGAGTCTTATGTAACCCAACTATTTCCGATTGCAGCCTGATGGCAAATTCCTGTATGCCTATTAGAGCCAGTAATGGGCAATAAGATAAAATAGGAACACTCACAAGATGCCCATTTGCAGTTACGAAATGGCCGCTTTGCTGATAGAAATGCTCTTGGTTGGATTAATTGTATGTGCCTGAGTAGTGCTGAGGGGTGTTACACTTGCATGTGGACAGAAGAAGACTCTGCCCGGATACAATGACAACCTGAGTAAACAAGACTGATTAAAAATGGAGAAAAAAAAAAAAGAGCATTTTTATTGTCTAGGTTGGAGATGGTAAAGATAGGTGGTGTGGCTCTGTCTTGGTTATCTAAATCTGGGAAATAAATAAAATCTATCCCAGCCTCAGGCCACTGTATTATCCTCTGGAAAATGAAGGTAACTACCAGAAGATTCCTGACAGTGGTTTTTAATTAGCTGGCAGAATCACTTCTCAGAGGAAGTAGCAATCCCTTTTCAGGGACCTCAGCTATTAACTCCAAAAATTGCTGTTCCCTGTACAAATACAAAGAGGCTGACACCAAATTGCTCCCCATTTTTGATACAATACCACTTACACCAAATGGGGATATGGTATATATTGTTAGGAAAGATTATTTGCATGAAGCAGTCATAAGAATCAAAATCACATGGTATTAGTGGTGGAAGAAATCAAACCCTTTTCTCCTACTCTCTGATCACCACCATGGGAATCCTGTACCTACACACATCTTTGTCTTTGCTTTATAGCACAGGAAGGGGATGCAAGAAAGTCTTGCAAAATAAGCAAGCATCCTCCACCAAAAAAAAAAGCAGCGCTGAGATATTGATTGTGTTCTTGTTTAAATGTGCCATGCACACTCTCTGCGCCACACATTTGCTTGCAACTGTCTTCACAAGAGTGGAAAATCTGACAAGTAATTTTCTGTGGGGACATAAAAATGCGGGATGGAAACCTCTAAGCAGCGTGGTCTTTAAGGAGCAGTCATCCATTGAACTAAAGCTATATCCAATATTACACTATCTTGCTGATAGATGACATAAACCAAATTTGTTGCTTAGAGAGGCATGTTGATTGGCTTCACGCTGGGCGCGCATGGAGAAAGACATCTCGACTCTCTTTTATCCAGACGGAATTCCTAAGTCAATCAAATAAACATAATAATAATAAGGTTAATCTGGTCTTTACTCATTCAAGAGAGAAAAGCAGAGATGTGGATCTAATTACGTAAATATTGTAAAATCAGTTTGCATTTATCTCTTTCCACATCTCCTTGCTACAGCCCTGGTTCAACATGCTTAACACAGTCCTTTTTGGTCTGAATGATTTAATTCTGGGGCTAAAACCATTCAAGATTTGTTTGAACAAGAAAATCTTGTTTTCTTTGGAACATTTTGAAGTAGGCATAATTACAGTGTTGCAAATGCGATGCTCTGCTTCAGGAGCTGTCAGCATTTCCACATTAAACCTCTATTTTCGAGGGTTAACAGAATTGCCAGAAAAAAAAGAGAAGGAAAAAAAAAAAAAGAGAGAGAGAATGAGAGAGAGAAGTAAAAAAGAGGGATGGAAAAGAGGGGTCTGTTACTGCCTGAAACATGGTGTTTAGGTTTTTAATCCAGGGGGGAGGTTTTGAAATAAAATTGTGCAAAATTAATTTACACTGTGCTTGCAAAACTGCTCATGTCACTTTTTTCATGCTCTTTTTTTTTATTATTAAAAAGTCAGCCCACAATAAAGCCCACTTATTTTGCTTACTTCTACTATACACAGCTCTTTAAAGTTAATGTCATTTCCATACAATACCCCCAACGTAATATGCCTTAGAGGCAGCATAGATTGAATAAGTGACTTGGAGCCAGGGACTCCCAAGTTTATAATTTAGCCGCTGACTCACTGTGTGGCCTCAGGCAAACCACGTAACTTGTATGTCCTCATCTATGGTATGGTCTCAATTTTCCATTGTGTTGCACAACATGTAAGGAGCTCTGCTCATGTTCAATAGGAGCTTAACCCGATGGTTAGTGGGTTACAGGATGCTCGTAGAGAATATGAGACTTAACACAGCCCCCACTTAGCAGATTTGCCTATTCAGTTCAATCTGCAGGAGATTAGTCTTCATTGAGCTGGTCCAGGTGGGCATTTGGTGAAGGCATCTCCATCTAGGTCATGGAGAACAGTCTGTCTTAGTACTGGCACTGAAATAATGCTCTTCAGAAACTTAAGCAGAATATCTGTGAGGTTGTCTTGACTGACTGCACAGGCTGCTTTGAACCTTTCTTGCAGGAAACTCAGCTAATGTTGACCCTTTCAGCTTTCTTCAGGTCCTTATGTATTTCTGCACTATCCCTTCATGTCCAAGTTTTTCCTCTACAGTTTGCCTTTGCCTACAGTGGAGAATCAGAATCCAGTTATATGTTACTCCAGTCACACGAAGAGTAGAACATGGACAGCTTGTGTAAGTAGTGGATGAGGGACAGAGACTTTTTCCTGAAGAACAGCAACCCCTAAGATGAAGGTCCTCCAGCATATAGCCAGACGCGGGAAGGGACCTTTTGCATCAAGTCCTGTCCTGATGTAGACTGCTGTGAATGGTACTGCATTTGTGGGATCATGAAAGTAGAAATATAATTTTAGAAGAGACCATTTTTGTCATCATTTCCTGTCCTCCATATTGCAGGCAAATGTACATGGGTGGTAAGTTTAGATGTGTCTGCAGAACATTCGCTACCCAGGCCACACCACATTCCATCTCCCAGACACCTATAGCCATCTACAGTATGGCTTTTATCTGCAATAAAAGACCAAGTGTTGCAGCTGAGTCATGTCATGGAAGGAGAACAAGAAAAGACTCAATAGGCTGTCAGTGGCCTGGGTCAAGAACAGGGTGGACACAGTAAGACCAGTAAAATCTAGAGAGACAGGATGTCACAGGCAGCCTTCCCCTCTCTGAAGAGACCTTGTTCAGCCAAAGAGGGTCAGGAAGAACACCTTGGCTTCAAAAACTGTCTCCCCTCTTTTCCATCCCCTGTCTACACAAGCTGCCAATATCGGATCACTTTTTGACCTCATGCAAACATTTCTCTTGTACAACATCTTGCAGCACAAGCCCCACAGATTCACTGCACATTTTGTGAACAACCATGTCTTTGCTTTTTTCCTTTTTTTTCTTTTTTTTTTTTTTTGAATCTTCCACTTAGTCATTTCATGTGGTGCCTTTGTGGTCTTGTCCTGGAAGACAGCTTACCTCAAAGGGAGTTTTTCTTGACAGATTTTTTATTTTAATAGCTAGAGACCCTCTAATGTCCTCACGGTGTTTTCCATATTGCTCATGTAGCAGTGCTCATGTGGTCCCTGTTTTCTATCTGTGGAATGGGAATGATAGTGTACAGTATCGTCTAATATATATAGGATTATAAAATACAGGAAATCCCACCATGATCCAGTATTCCTTGTCAGCTAACAAAACAGTTTTATGGCTTTGAGCAGACGCGTCACTAGAACAAGGATCTGGATTTGTGTCTTGCCTTTGAATGTTCATTTTCATCTTTAATTTGGGTCCCAAACTGAATTGTTGGAAACTTTTGTTAGTATGAGATACTTGTCAAAAAATCTTTTATTGTGAATGTGGGAAATATTTTGAAATATTTTGTTTGTTTGGGCTGTTTCAACACTAAGCTGTATTTACAGTTGTTCTGCATTCACCTTGTGGAAGTTGTTTTCTTTTGGTTGTTTTCTTGCTGGCTGGGCTTCCTTGTGGGACTGAATCTCCATTGCTTCACAACTGCTACGCAGATCTCAACATGTATGTGTAACTCCAGCTAGAGTGTATTTATGTCAGGCTGGCTTGACCAACAATAGTTTTAAGTTGCTTAGAACTGACCTGAACAATTTTCCAGATCACATTGACCCAAAGGTAAACACTTTCCTTTGGTTCTTCTGGGGGAAAATGGAAACATTTCAGGAACATCAAGCTTTTCCTAGGGGCAACACTATCTTCAGACAAAACAAATTTGGAATTAAAAAAAAAAACAACAACAAAACCAACAAAGAAAAACCAAAATCAAAATGGAAAATTGCTGTGTGTCTCTACTCACCCATTCTCATGACTTGATGTGAATGCTGAAAGGGATACCATTTCAATCCATGAGAAACAGCCATTGTAATTCAGCATTTCACTAATAAAGTTGTTTTCTTCTGCCATCTAGTCAATATTAGCCAGCTTGTCAACCAGTCTAACAAGGTGTGAGACAAGCCTCATAAAATTAGGGTGCTTTTCCAAAAGCAGAGTGAGTGAAAACCCTGAAACTAATACCTACAGGGCACTGTACAGAGAGGAGACTGGTGGAAACAAAAGCCATGCTCCTTTCTACTGAAAAACATGTAAAATTGGCTCTGTGCCGGAGACTTTATTGTGGTTTGTAGGATTCACAAGAAATACTGCAAGTAGCACTTGCTAAAACTGTACAGCTCAAGACCTGTAAAGAGAAAAATATCTTCAGAAATAGGTACAAGCAGTGTCAGCTGTTCTAGAGAGGCTCTCTGGGATGCCTTGGTGGGGTGAATAAATGGTGCTGTGGTTTAGTTGTCAAAGGCAACGGTAGAAGCAGAAGGTTGGGGTGGTTTGTAAATTAATTCATCTTTGGTTTGGAGGAGAAAGACTTTACTCTTAATATATGGATGTAACATTAAGAAGGGTCTGAATGTCTTTAAAGCTCAGCTATTGACTTCCTGATGTATCAGCTAGCTGGTCTGAACCTCACAAAAGTGACTGCAACATTTGCGTACTGCTCAGTGGCTTTCATTGAAGACCTCTGCAATGTCACTAGAGCTGGATAGACTTTTTAATCATGGCATTTTTTGGTTATCTATTCCTTTTGCCAAAGGCACTTCCAGAGAGAATCCTGAACCCTTCTCTAAAGCCATTTTTGCACATAATTCAACTCAAGCTTCCTCTCCCCTAGAAAGATGGGGACATCCATGTGGTAATGCTGTTGGCTCTTTGGGTATCAGCTGGCAGACGATTCTGGTACTGGAGGAAATTATATTCTACCACCATTGCTCCATGGTTCTGCCTTTTCATTATGCCTGAATCCCGCCAACACAAAAGCATGAAGGACCAGAAGTGCTGCTGGATCAGAGCTTTGCTCATGGATGCATGGGTGTCTCCAAGCCACCTGGCATGCTAGGAAAAAGGCGACTTTCTCTTTAATAACAGATGGTGGTAGTGAGACATGAAAATTAGGACATATTTTCATTTGATATTGGAGTATCATGAGCATCAGTTATTTTGGGAAGGAGTCCAAAAAATACTTGGAGAGAGTCTAAAACTGCAGATGAATCCACAGGTTTATTTTATTGGGTGATTTCAGTTCTGCCAAATATTTGTAGTGTAAAGAAATCATAAAAATTGCTGGTGGTCCTCGCCTGGCGGGTACTTCTCACATATTTGAGACAGTTGTACGAACTGTGACAAGAATGTTTGATCTATTAGCTTAAAAACAAATTAGAGTCTTCAAGAGAAATAAATGAAGTATAGATGGTAGAAATACATTTCTCTTATCTTAGAGAGACCAGGAATTTTTGCCCCCAGGCTTTATTTGCATTTAATTATCGCAGTTTGGATTTCCTCTACTGCATGCATGGAGGTTTAGTCTGTCTCATTCCATCCTCTGTTCTGAAATAACATTAGTACCTGTTAATGATTATCATTGTCAATTATGTATTCTGGTTACATGCACATTATAAGAAATATCAGTTTGTTTTAATAAATCTTCAAAAGGAAGCCTAAACCTGCGCCTTATCTCCTTTCTGCTTTGTAATTTATTTATTTTTATGGTTTTGATGTATGAAAGACACTGCACACTCCCAGGGACAGAGTGAATGGGTACATACTCAGTGCTTGAATACTGAGATGACAGACAGAAAAGGTTTTATTTAACATAGCTTTCCAAACGAACGGAAAGGGTCATGTATCTCAAAGATACATGGAGACAGAAGTGAGAAATACAGGTCTAGAAAATCCAAAGACAAAAGAGAGGAACTCAGATGTGCAGTGAATCCATAGGTGGTTTAGTGTGGTGCATACTAAGTTGCAGAGTAGCTGATGCTCGCTATGTAGCAATTTTTTTTTGCAATTTGAATGTTTTTTTTCTAGGATTATTATTTCACTGTAGTTCTGACTGGGAAAAAGACTACTCACCTCACTTCCCATTGGTGTGTAGGGAACAAGTATAGCCCCATATAAAAATTTCTTTGCTACATTTTAAAGGAGAATTTTGGGTTTTGCGCAAACTTATGTTTACGCAGTCTGCCCATGCAAATTTCCAGGATTATTTTCATCTGCTGGACCATCACTGAAATGTCCACTCCGAAAGGAACACTTTAACCAAGCATTCTTTATGTGGTCTCCAATTAATAAACAGGAATACGCCTCTCTGACCCTGTGGGTAATGATTTTTCTGTTTGCCGCTACTGTATGTAACCTAAATGAATGGGGCATTTATGCACTGTCCTTTCATCTGGGATATCAAAGCACTTTATAAATATGGACCAATTGGTCTGATGTGCAACAGCTGAATTGTGGCCTTCTCGGAGGTGGCATGCAGTTGACATTTTGGCTAACAAAGCACATTTGAACATCAGAAACTATTGGTTTTCTCAGATGGGATAAACTTGGAGGTGTGTAAGTGTGTGAGACTATCTGAATTAATCTCTAACACATACCTGCCCCATTGAGAAACAACACCACTACCTCCTTTTCAGGTAAATTATGGGCTTGGCTAAGACCATGACCAAAGCATCTTCCACCACTGGATCATGAATTTAATCTAGCCCAAGATGGTGGTTATCAAATATTATTACCATATGGTAAACTGGTAAATTGCCACAAGAAAATGAATTTGGTGGTCTGAGATTATTTGGCATCAGCTATGATGGTGGTTTTGTGGTGTAGACACCTGTTGGTTTTCAGAAGGGTGGTTCAGAAAAGAATGGGCAGTGGTTACACAAATGATCTTTCTAGAGGTGGGACCCCTAAGTCAGAGAAGTGAGGCTGTTTGTGTCAAGGAATTTCTTGACAGAAGTGGCCACTTCGGTTTCCTGAGCTGTCAGCTAGTTTGTATGGTGCTCTCCGTCATTGTTGTGGCAAGTGCTTTCTCTTACCTTTACACAAAGGCTCTATCCCTCCCTCGCTTCTACTCAATTAAATGAAACAAAACATTTCAATGGGGAGTTTATATTGAAGGTAGTAAGTTCAGACCACACAAGTAGTCTTTAAGGTCTTTGATATGACTTGGAAAACCCTCCAGGAACATAGGACTGGAAGAACCTTATGGGTCATTGACTCCAACCTTCAGCTATTACAGGCTTTTCTTTCAAATAATCCTTTTGGAAATCTGACTAATCTCCTAAAATGTACACAGTCACAGGAAACTTTGAAAGCCCTCTCTATAAAAAAGGTGTCAAATCTGTTTTGCACTTCTCTAACACCTTTCATCCAAAACTTCTAATGAGTTTTGCAAATATAAAATTAAGAATCACCATGCCAGTGGGAGGGAAAAATTATTCTTAATGTATTTGGGAGGGAGAATTTGGGAGACAGCAAAATTATGAAGCAAACAGCAATTCCCATTCAAGTAAAGTTCAGTGGCTTGAGGACTCTGACCACAATGGAGATCACAGAATCATAGACTCATAGATTGGTTTGGGTTGGAAGGGACCTTAATGATTATCTAGATCCACATCCCCTGCCATGGGCAGGGACACCCTCCACTAGACTAGGTTGCTCAAAGGAACCTTGGGGATATTCATACAATCAAATCCATTAGACAGCCAGGAGCTAAAATCAGAGTCCTTGACTCTCTTTTTACCTGCCTTTTAATGACTGAAGTGTTCAACAGATCAAGATTTTCAACCTGTCAGCCTCACTATTTCTTCCAGAAGAAATCCCCTTTCTCATGTGAAATAAAATTAGCATGATCATATATCACAGTTAAGTATACTCCAGGTGGCCAAGAGTTTATGTTATAATGAGAGAAGACTATCAGCACATCATAGGGGGGTGTGTTATCTGCAGAAGATACAGCCTAACCATCAAAGAGAGATATACTTCCTGCATTTCTACATCATGAGAAAAACATAACTTAATTCATCCTCAAACCCATGAAAGTACATGGATCCTGGGAAATGTACTGTGCTGTATGTCAGGGAAATGTTTTGCTTACAGCTCTAAGCCAAATTCTACTGTCAGTCCCATTAACTCTTGACTGAATTTGACCTCTCTGATTTGCTACCACATTTTTTTAAACTTAGACGTGTAATTGATATCAGAGTACAGCCATATCTAGTCTAAATCTACTCTCTTCCAGTTTATAGCCATTACCTCTTGTTCTATCGATACATGCCCTTGTAACCAGTCCCTCCAGCTTTCCTATAAGCCTCTTTGGGTACTGGAAGGCTGCTGTAAGGGCCCCTGGAGCCTTCTCTTCTACAGGCTTTATAACTCCAAGTCTCTCAACCTGTCCTCACAGGGGAGGTGCTCCAGCCCTCTGATCATCTTCATGGCCTTCCTCTGGACTCATTCCAGCAGCACCATGTCCTTCTTACATTGGGAGCCCCAGAAATGGAGTACTGTACTCCAGATGGGGTCTCACAAGAGCAGAGTAGAGGGGCAGAGTCACCTCATCACGGTTGTCTTTCTGGGCTGCAAGGGCACACTTACAGCTTATGTTGAGCTTCTGGTCCACCAACAGCCCTAAGTCCTCCTCTTCTGGTCTGCTATCCATCCATTCACAGAATCACAGAATTGTAGGAGTTGGAAGGGCCCTCAAGAGATCATCGAGTCCAACCCCCAGCCTGTAGTTGCTCTTGGGATTGCCCTGACCCATGCCCAGGACCTTGTACTCGGGCTTGTTGAACTTCATGTGGCTTGCACAGGCCCGTGTGTCAAGCCTGTCAAGGTCCATGACAGTTCACATCTTACCCTTAGCTTTAGCTTCTGTGTAGGGTATATTCCAAAAGCCCAGGAAAGGGAGCATCTGCCATGGCATGGTTACATATATTTAAATCACTTTAATCAGTTTCCTTGCTGGCTTTTTTCTGTCACATGTTCACTTTTCTTCTTTCATCAGAGCTATGCCAGTCAGAGACAGGCATGGAGTTTAAATTATTTTTCCATAACATCAAGTTAGGGGTGCTTGAACTGGGGATGTATACTTATTTGAGGAGGTCCTAAAAATGGGTGCCTATATTCTGGAAAGCTCAACTTCAGACAGCTTTTTCACAGTGTGGTTTCCAAAATCCCTTGGTCTCCCAGCAATGTGTTTAAACACTTTACTGACTCTGGGCTTTGGAGAGCAGGGATAAATACCAAATTTGGGGTTGTGTCTCAACCGAAATTTTGAACATCCTGCAGATTGCAGTGCCTGGATTTCATTATAAATGACAAAATTCAGGATAATGACAATGTTGGTGCGTGCGTCTCAGCTGACTCACAGCACTGCTCCGCATTTGAATGTTTGATTCAAGCCCCGTCTCTAATTATAATGTCAGAGGGACTGGCCAAGTGCTGTACATTGTAAACAGTGTGCTGGACAGTGTATTTTGTTCCAAACCTCTGCTGCTACTACGTTGAAAGCATTAGCTGTAGTGTGAGCTATGCAGGGACGACTGGGGCTTCTTGTAGCCATTTCCAAAAACGTATCCACTTTCACAATGCCCAGAGAGTCGGAGAGGCAATGTTGTCTCAAAATGGGCTCCCCTGTCTCTGTGGCAATATAATACACATCTATAGAACAGATGGATAGTTGGATGCAGGGGAGGGGTTGTGTTTTGTTTAGGGTTTGTTTTTTTTTTTCCTTGGAAGACTTTATCCTTTCCCTTCTAAGCCAGGATCCTATGTGAATTTACTGACTGAGTCACTTATGTGCCTCTGCAGCTGCACATCCACTCTTCCACACTGCCGCTTCATCAGCCTGTCTCTCCTCACATTCCTGGTGGCATCTGGGCTCCTTCTGACCTTGATGTCCTAATAGTCCTGGGCTAGCACAGGCTACCCTGCTGACTGCACTTCTGCCTCACAGTCCTTTTTAAAGACAAAATGTTGTCTTTTTAAAGCTCAGTTTCTTTCCATCAAGTTAATCAAGCAGCCCGCCTTTTACAAGGCGGCTGACCCTTTGGTCTTTCTTCCTCTTAAGGTGGTGAAGATTCCCCATGCTGACAGAATCTCCCTCCCTCTCCTTTTTAAGGCAGTTCCATACATCAAGCAAGCAGCTCACACAGGAAAGAGAAAAACTTCTTGCCACAGAGAGGCAGCTTCCCCAACAAGGTGCATGTGTTATGCTCTTAGAAAACTTCCGCTTCCATTAAATCATCTCCTTCTCTGGAGACTTTCAAGCCCACCTGGATGTGTTCCTGTGTGATTTAGTCTGGGTGATCCTGCTCTGGCAGGGGGGTTGGACTAGATGACCTTTTAAGGTCCCTTCCAACTCCTAATGTTCTGTGATTCTATGATTCTGTGATTAAAATACAGTTTTGGAGATATCCATGTATTTCTATTAGAATTGAGTCTGAGCCATGAGGCTGGATGCAAACTTGGTGAAACCATGAGGGTGCTTAAAGGTGGGAGTAAGATCTCAATGGGCTTGAGCTGCTCTCCTGTTTGCGCAGCATAACAGAAAAAGCATCACTATGCTGTTGGAAAAGCTGCTGACACAACTAAGAAACTGGGTGGTAAAGGCTTGTCATCAAAATCAACAAACCTGAAGGGAAACAGTGGTGTGAATAATTGTGACCCCCTTGTTCAGCCACACAGAGAAAACTCTCTCTTCTCAATAATCACCGGGTTTTATGAAAGAATAAAAAAAAAATATACAGATGAAACACAGAGCAAAATATCTCTGCAGTCCTCTTAATGGGGGAAAAAGAAAGTGTCCTTCTTTGGACCAAGTCTGTGTACATCTTTGCTGTGTACCAAGCTGCAGACAGTGGCCTCTCATTTCATTAACTGATAAACACCATGCCCTAAACATTTCCAGGCACAGTCATTTTCTTTTCTCAGGTTTACTCAGTGGTTCTTACTGAGGTTTATATTTTTCCACGCATGTGCTGAGAATAAACTTACCTCTACGATCTTATCTCTTGAGCTAGGAGAAGTCTAAATAATGTAATTCATAAGCGACTTCATTTTCTGGGTCGCTGTCATTTTGCAACTATCCCAGCTTTGGCTATTTACTCCTCTCTTTGCAGCAAACTGCCCTATTTCCCAAGTACCGCAGGACTTTCTGAGCTGCAGCATTTCATTCCATTTGTCTCTCTCTTTTAGGGGCTGATCAGTCTTAAAGAAATTTTTCTCATTTAAAAATAATTTTGCTGTGGTTTTACAGTCAGCATGGTTCCCCCCCCCCCAACCCCCAAAAAATAATAAATCCCTGCAGGCCTATTTCTTCTTCTCCCATGAGCATGCTGGCGTCATGACTCTGATGCCAATGGAATTATTATTCCTGCTTTACACCAGTGTATTTGAGATGAAGGTCTCAGGATGGGACATACTCAACACCTTCACAAAATCATGTTGGGGGCCGGGCCACGGGGTATCTCCCTCTATCAAAGGGGATCTCAAAGTGTCCTTTCATCTTCAATCTCTCAAACAGAGGAATATAAACATCCACCAGCAAGACGCAACAAACCCCAGGGTGAAATCTAGCTACATGTTTAACATGTAGAACAAGGCAAAAGCAGCACAACACATCCCTTTAAGAATGTAAGCAAGGACTAGAATGTCCAGCTGAAATTAGTGTTCCTATTTGCCTCGTGGAAATGCTTGGGAAGCCCAGCCAAATTCAGGGTTCCAGTCTACTAGAGCAGCCACAGTGAGGGCAGTCTCTGTTCCCCAGTGCTTGAGGTCCCAGTGACAAATAGCAGTCAGACTGTGGGCCAGCAAGAAGTTGAGCCAGGCAGAACTAAAATATCCCTGTTGGAGTGCGGTCCCATGAGGCCAGTGTTATGTCTTACCAGAAACAAAGAGAAGAGCACATTTCCACTCTCAAAGACTTCTCTGTCCCATTAAGGAAAACTCCAGACTACAATTAGAAAAAAAACAAGTAAAAGAGACGCAGCCACAGCGTGCCAGTTTGCATCCAAAATGAAGCCTAAAAAAAAAAGGGGCATGTTCCCAGGAGAAGGCTGCTAGCACCCTCTTGGGTTGGCAGCTCCAGCTACCTCTCTCTGGAGGGTGGGAATGTGACCCTGGAGAGAGACCATCCCTCCCCCAAATCCAGAGCCTCTGGGTAAATATTGACTTGGAGGAAGGAGTGGCTGAATCACTCCTTCCTGCCCTGACGAGGTGTCTCCCTCCACCCACTGAGCATCCCAGCCCACCTGGCACAGCCCAAAATATCAGACGGGAATTGCTACCTGTGTTGATCAAAGGGCACCGACTCAGACAGAGACACAAAGAGTGCCTCTGTGCAGAGCTGACGTGTTTGTTTGCTTGCTGAGTGGGTGAATGTCTGCTCCAGTTAGTTATTCAGGAGGACAGGGAAGAGTGGGTAGGTGGAGGAACAAGGGTCTAGGGAGCTCCTAGTGCTGTTCCTCTGTCATTGTCATGTGCATCACACACAAAATTCTCCGACTGTTGGTACACAGCTGGTAAAGGTGTTGTGGCACACACAGTTAACGGTAAAGCAAGGGCCTGGGTTAATGAAATCTCTGTCCCAAGGTGTACCGCAGCAATAGTGAGTTTGTAAGAAAGGGTAGGAAAAAGTCCAACTGTCCCAGTTGTCCAACTGTTGTCATAGTTGGATTCAACCGTATGGTGAAATGATTGGATTATACCCTTAGATCAATTCAGATCATAATCCAAGGGTATTAAAGTTAAGCACAGAGATGACCAGAGAGCCAAGCAGTGATAATCTGTGACTGTGAGTGGGTATCATGTACATTTGGGTGGCTACTGGCTAGTATAATTGAGCTGTATGTAGGGGAAGAATGAGTTTAATGTTGCAAGCACAGGTCTGGGTTTCATTTCAAGTCTGCTACAGATTTCCTAACTCAGTGACAGTGCCAGCCTGTTCCTCCTTCATTGAGCTGTCACAAGGCTCAAGGTTTGAAGGTTTCAAAACTGGTTGAAGATCTCCAAGAAAAAGGGCTATGTAAGAAAAAGCATATGCTATGGATCTTTTTACATATATATGCTACATTACCGAAAGCACTGTATTTATATATTTCAAAACTGGGCACTGGGTTACATTTTCATTCCCCAGTACAAAGGCAAATACATTCCAAACAAAGCAATGTTGTTTCAACAAAGCAAGGGTTGAAATCTCTCCAGGGCTTCATTCTGTCTCATTTAGATCGGGCATAAGATCTTAAAGCAGAGTTTAGTGGTCGGCCGATCATGTTCCTCTGGGAAATGACAGAGTGGTAATTCAAAAAGGGTAGTGAAGTACAGCATTGTCTTGGTCTGCAGGACTGTTCTTCAATAAAACCAGCAGCTCACCCAGCTTACAGGAGAACATTTTGTTCCAAAGGAGCTGTGGCTCTTCGTTAAAGAGAAGAATTCACCTCCGGCTAGTGTCGGGTGTAAAATGAAAATGTTATTGGAGACAAAATGGCTTTGTGAAGACAGCATTTCCATGATGTCTGCCATGACTGCCTGGGCATATCTAGCAGTTGAAATGAAAGATATGACGAAAGGTACATTTCCAGAGCACTGACTGTGCAGTTGTAAGAACTTTCAGGTTTGGGAGGTGGTTTTAGTTCAGGCCAGGAGCCCCAAGCAGGGAATAAGCAGCCTGGGTCCCATTCAGCCACAGGCTGTCACCCACACACTTTTCAGTGAGGCCCCAGATTTGATCACAAGTGAGTTGAAGCTTTTTGTACTTTCCCAGAAGTCTTTCCTTGGAGTAAACGAGTCCCCCAACATCTAACAGAAGAGATGGGGTCTCCTCTCCTCTTATTCTACTGACACTATCAGTAAAGATCACAAACAACAAAGATGCAGTAGGGTCATTCAGGAAAATAATTCATGTCCAGACTGGCATAACTCAGGGTTTCAGATATGGCTGTCTCCCACCCAGATTAACTCTGTAGAAAAGATAAAGACTATGTGGCTCCTCAGTATATGAAGACAAGAAAAAACACCTCAGGCTGTGCAGTTTCAAGGGATTTCTGTTACAAGATTATTTTCCTAAAACCTGTACCATCCTTCTGGGGATAAAACATGATGGGAAATATATGAAAATTTAACGAATTCCATGAGTTAGTTCCTACTTTTCTTTCATGCTTAAATCAAGATCTATCCCTTGTCATCATCAGATCACCTAGGGACTCTTTACTGTACAGTCAGAATGTCCACTTTTAGCTTGACAAGCATGTTTTGGCCTGCAGATTGTTAGGCAGCACAACAGCCAAGCTTGTCTTTACACTCTCTTGCACTTTGACTAATCATGGCCCCCTACTCAATCTTTCCTTCCTTCACCCAAACATCATTCACCAAGGAGGACCAAAAGTCTTTCCTTCTGCACAAGATCAGACAAGAGACTTCACGTATTCCTTTTCATGATCACTTCCAACTAAGCACTACATTTTCAGAGCCTGAAAAATAAGATAAGGACCATTGGTGGTCCTCTGGACCATTGGTCTGCTATGGTATACAATTCTTATGTAGACTCTAAGGCTTAACAGAAGCCTTGTGTTGGGGTAGTAGGTACATACTCAGGAAAAGATACAGCGTTCCAGTGGGGAGCACTGGCGTGACAAGCCTTTGAGTGGGATAATTCCATCTAAAGAGTAACATGACAGAGGTAACCCAATCTGGATGCAGTTCTTTGCATTAATCAGCCCAAGAAGAGCCATGTGGTGTAGGCAACAGAGATCCGTCTGTTGCTGGCGGCACAATGTCCTTGCTGGACTTTCTGTAGAAACCTGAAATCTCATTGAGTCATGTGTACTAAATTTCCAGACTTGACTCACTGGCTACTAAAACCATAAAACTGCATGGTGTCTTGTACTTTTCATGGAAAAAAGAGCAAGTTAATATAACTACATTTGGTTAATTAACTCTTGAATCTGTTTTGAAATGTCTAGAGCCTATATGTAAAGAAATTAAACTAATAAACCAGCAAAGAAAAAACAAAACAAAAAAAAAGTCTAGAACTTCAGAATTTGTTTCTGTAATGTTCCTGGTCACCTCTGGCTTTGAGCTAAAGGTTTAAGTTACACATTCTATGTCTTCTCTTTCCTGTCTCTCAGTACCTGCTGAATTTCATATAAACATGAGCTTATTCTAGGGCATGTGGGTCAGGAAGCACTATTGACAAAGGTGCAAAGAAAAGATATGCAGGTGGTTTCAGAGAAAATGCTATCTGGATGATTGGTATCAAAAACCTGCTGTGTCAATGGAAAAACTTCCTTACACAACACAAAATTAACCTGAGAAACCCATTGTTATCATTGATATGTATATATTTCAGGTCAAATATATATATTTGAAATCAAAACCTTGCAAAAAAACAAGAAAGGAAAAGGAAAAAAAAATAAAAAGGAAAAATAAAAAGGGAAGGGAAGGGAAGGGAAGGGAAGGGAAGGGAAGGGAAGGGAGGGGAAACAGGAAAAAGAAAAATAATTTTTAAAGTGCCTGGGATGTTTACAAGGCTAATAAGAACATAATAAGGACATTTAGAAACACAATAGTTCTCATTAAGGAAAGAAAACAAGACTCTCAGAAGAATTAAATGTGTTGGAAAGGCGGTCTGTTTCAGGACAGGGAACACTTTTTTGTGTAGCTAATGGCTAGATTCAAAGATGCTATTAAGACCCAACTCTACTTTCAGTTGCAGACCATGCAGATTCGGTCTGTTTTGAACTTGATCTTAAATCAAATTTGTTGGCCTGTGTTGTATAAAAGGTGATCGTAGACAGTGGAAACATGTGTCCTGGGCCAAAAGCTTGATTCATTAATGGAATGCTGAGAAAATTTCCTACAGCAGATGATGGCATAGCTGTTACTGAAGACTCTTTGATAGCTTCCTCTGAGACAGCATTTACTGACTATTGACAGAGGGAAAATACAAGACAAAGTGAGCAAAATGGTCGATAAAGCTTTCTTCTCCTTACTGCTTCTTTTCGGTTATCTGGAAGTTGCTGCCAGTCTTATTTTAGCTTCAGAAGGTTTAAACGCTGTCTCCAGTCACTTCTGCACCCTCTCATTAAGTTTATGGGAAGGGGAGCACATTTGCGTGGAGAAGATGTCTTTGCATGTCTATGGGGAGGGCTAGGCTGGTAGTCTCATTAAACACAATAAATGTCTGTGCTATGCTTTATTTCTGTGCTGCAAAGGGGAAGGAAAAAACAAGAAAAGGCTTCCCCAATTTAAGAAGATGCGTTAATAAAGGGGTAAGGTAAAGGAACTGTTGGAGGGCTGCGTTGGCAATGTCAGTTGATGGGGAAGATGAAAGCAGCCTCTGCTCCTGGCTCCATTGTGGACTTCTGTCAAGGCATTTCATTTTTCATATGCTTCAGTCTGGCCCCCATAAAGTGCAGCCAGTGTGAGACTCGTCTGCGCAGTGCTTTGAGCACAGTGGGAAAAATGTGTTAGGCAACGAATATTGTCATGAGGAATTGCCTGCTGCCCAACAATATTACCTCTCCAACATGCCTACCTCGTCTTTTCCTGTTCCGTCTCCACGCTGAGATGTCAGGGTATCCTCAGGGACTCTTGTGAAAATAACAGGAGCTGCTGAGCACTTCAAAAAGCCTGGCTCTGTCCCATAGGTGTCAAAGAAGGACCTCAGGTTCTTGGAAAATCTGGTCCCAAATGAATGTAAAAAAGCACATTTTGTCAGGAAGTGAATAAAATCTCACTGAAATTAAGCCAGGGACAAAGATGAAAAAGCAGATGGCCCATGACAAACTGTGAGAACAAATTTGTTCGCATGACATGGGAATAAGTATGTATTCATAACAGACTATTACTCAAGAAATTTTGAAAGAGCACAACTCCACAGGAGTCATAATGTGATTAGTCACATAAAGCTCAGTCCAGCAAGGCCTGGTGTATTGTACCTGAAAGAAGAGAAACAGACCCCATAACAATTTTAAAAATAAAAAGAAAGAAGATTTCCAAATAGATGCAGTTTTATGAAGTCAGAAAACCTCATAAGTGAATTAAAATCTGTAGAGTAGCTCGTGGGTTGCTAATAGATCACTTAAAAAGTGAGAGAGCTGAGAAAGGAGCCTCACTGAAGTGACTCAACCAGGAGGTTTTTAATTTGACAGCACAGAGACAGAGCTGAGGTATTTTTTGTGAAACGTCCTGGACTCTCGGACAGACTTTGCCACGTATTCTATTACAGCCTAATTCTGGTAACCTACAGTTATTCCCAAAATTCCTTTCTTTTTTCTTTCCCCACCACCCCACCCCCTGCTTTTATTGTGGGAAGGACAGGTGAGCTTGAATTTGAAAACTAGAGGAAAACGGCTGATTTTCAACACTGTGATCCATTGCTGTGGTTTTTCAAAATAAGATTTTTTTACAACACTCCTGACCTATTTAATCACATTAAATAATTTCTGTCATTAAATTAAGATTGCAATGCCTTAGTATATATGATACTATGGAATATGTCCATGTATCTAGAGAGGAGAGGACTCCTAGGACACAAATGTGATTTTCTTCCTCTAAAAAATCACCAACAAGAAGCTTGCCTAATGCTTTTATGAATTTTCTATGCATTTCCAAGCTGCTCACCCCAAAACACATGAGTGTTCAGAGCTAGTTGAGATTTTGAAAAAGACAAGATGTTAGGCACAGTATTTAGAACCAAATTCAGTTTCTGCAACAACACAAATGTGCACACTGATCCTGTTGTGCTCACGCTGGTTTTGTTCAGTCCGAGTCTAATGTAGCAGTCTCTTTGCCCAATGCTGTAATTTAATCCCTTCTAAACTTGATTTACAGCTCAAAGCCCTTCTAAGCATGACTGCAGACCAGCACTGGGAAGCAATGCCACTCTATCTAAATCAAACTTCAGCATCACTGGCGGGATGGCTTCAGATTCTGATCCCAAAGATGGGCTTTTTCCGCGCAAAAGCAGTACCGCCCTTGCTTGCGACTTTCATTTACCACAAGCTGTTAGGACTTCAGTTTCACTTCTTACCAGAAAGAGGAGGCAGGCATATATTTAGACTTTCTTGGGAAGCAGCTGCAAAATGAAGCGGGAGTGCGAGCACGCACTCGCTCTCACAGGGCACACATGCACACCCTGCCAGCTTCAGAGCAGCTCCACAAACCTGAGCAGAAAGGCCACTGCGTCCTGCAGACTACTGTGTCATCAGAGGGACTGCATTACTCATTTCAACATCTTAATGATGTTACTACTGAAATAGGTGGCTTGTTTGGTGCTGACTCACTTGAAAGATTATCACCTTCTGAACCACCAGGTCATTTCTTGAAGCACTCTAGGGGCCTAAATCTCTACTCTCTTGCTCATTTCCATGGTTTTGTGTCTTCCACAGGAACACAGAAGCAGCACCACATGTCTACTATTCTGATGTAATAGTAAATTACTTGTTATAGCTATATGTAAAGTGAGGAACCAGTTCACCCAACTTCATATGCTTAGAAGTTAGTCGGCCCATCTAAGATAGTTGACTTAGTCGTACAAGATCTAGAAGGGAAGGGACACTCCGGAGCATGATCTTCTCACCCTTCTTAAGAACCTGATAGCTTGGGATGGCTTGTCTCCAGATGTTCTTCTTTCTCAGCTGGAGCAGGGACAACTGCCTTGCACTAGATGCTAGCTAAATGGCTAATGTTGGATGAGCTGAATCCCATGCAGTGCGCTAGCCAGTAGAAAGTCATGCTCCTGCTTTTCCCTCAATGTTTCTCCTTCACAGACCTTTCCCTTGTTAGCTGACAAAATACTAAGAAATTGGAGTTTGCAGCAACTTGGCTGGAAGGCAGATAAAATCAGTAGTCAAACAAAAGCAGCTGAGATAGCCAAGACTGCCTGAAAAGTTAAATGCATGCTCTTCTCATACAGATGAATGCATTTTAAATAACTTTATTTTCCCCATTCTCACATTCCCTATTAATCTTTTGGTAACATCCATCATCCTGGGAAGGACAAGTACCAGGAAATCCTCTCCTGGAGGTGCTCCTCTCTCATTATATTATCTGGCCTGTTTACAGTCCTCTGAGTTTTTACCACCCCAAGGTCCTCTCAGAGGTGGCAATGCAGAAGTATTCCCTTTGTGTTACTTGGAAATAAGTGACACAAAGATGTTCAACCGCTATCTCTTTGGGAGGTCTATAGGAGAGAAGGGAATGTCAGGCAGCCGCTGTTCCTCAGTTGGGTACCCATCTTTTTTTATGCCCCTGGTATAGGTTTTCTCTTTTGAAACGTAGGCATTTTCAGTGCACGGCATCCACATCTGAGACAGTTATTCTAAATTATTCCCAACAAAGACATGGGGACAAATGTTTCTCATTCTAACAATAAAGAGGTGGTGGACCTATTTAGCCTACTGTCTATGAAGATAAGCTAGGGAATTCAAAAAGATGTAGACATCTGTACTGTAGCCTGCTAAAGCTAAAGGTAACCTGAATCCCATCTCAGCAAACAAGTCCTCCTGAAAGGTCAGGCCAGGCTCCCTGTGCACACAGCAGAAAGAAGTGACTCTCTGGCAGTGAAGAGAGATAAAGCCTAGGAGTCTATTAAACCTTCCCTTTTGGGACTCTCTGAATAGAAAATGCAGTCTGAATAGAAAATGCAGATGCTTCCATGGAATTTCTTCACTAGATGTTTACAGTTCAGTTGCTTAAATGAAGTGGACCCCAACTCAGGTTTTCTGAGTCCTGAATTAACTGCCCTAACTGTTGAAATAAATTTTCTTGTAAGTTAGAAACCTGCCTTGAACAGTCAGTCTTTGCTTGTGGGAGCACACTACAGCACCTATCCATCTTCTCCGTGTACTGGAGAATGCTGAATGACCATGCACAGGTGGGTTGATATGTTCAGGGAAGGTCACTGTACTTGTCTGAGCACTTTGTCTCAAAACATCTCTCTTCTCTGCAGACATCCATCCAGCCCCATTTAGCTGCAGCTCTGTCTAGATGCAGATTTAGTATCCCCAGGAATGAGTGTGAAAGTGGATGCTCCAATTATGAAATTTGTCTTTCTGCTAGGTCTGTACAAAAAAGTGAGAAAAGCAAGCACCTGAGTTGTGATGACTTGCAACATTCAGATAAACCAAACAAAACTGGAAAGGAAGGAAATTAATGGAATCATTTTGTCGTATATGATAAGCTACTGCCGTAACTTGCTCCATTGCTCACGTGCTGAAGACTGGGCTTTGTCAGACATGCCCTAGCAATTTTTTCCATGGAGAAAAAAATAGTGACACTAGTTGACACCACTTTGAGGAGAGCTTGTTGAGTAGACAGTCTCCCATAGGTCCCTTCCGACCTCAGCGCTGCTGTGATTCTGCAGTTTTCATCATCAGTTTGGGTCTTTGGATATTGAGCAGCTGGGCCAGACCCCATCCAGACAAACAGTCGCTCTGGGAGTGCAGACTGCACTGTGTCAGCTGCACACAGCCCTGGCTGTTGATCTGAGCCGTGCAACAGCTTCCACATGTCCTGGATATGCCGGGCTCCCCACACGGGTGCTCAGACTCCCATGTGGAATTTCTTAGATGGAAGTATCGGAGCCTGATCAAGCTGAGCAAGATGTGTTTTAAAGGCTGCATGTCACAAATAAATCTTGAGGGGGGATTAGGGGGATGACAAAGCTGTGGCTTCTGATAGGGAAGCCATGCTGTTTGGAAAGATTGCAACTAAAAGAAGAGCCTTTGGTGACCAGATTTTTGTCTCTATTTTTGTCTATGGTAGTTCCCACTCCTTGTAATTTAACCCCAATTATTCTTTAACCACTTAAGAATAATCTGTGACAGTTATTTGTCACAGCGCTAACGCAGACTACCTCAGGGCTTGTTGAGCTTCCTCTGCTATCCAATGTGTGGCAAAACATTACACTTAATTTGGTTTGTTTGGCCAGTGTGGATAGGGATTAGCCACGGTATATATGGACCATAAACACTGTTCTGGTTAACACCACAGTTGAGCCAAACCTGAACCTTTCATCTCACCCTTTGCAAACTTTGGTGGTTTGGATGAAAATGGAACCTGGATTTAAACCATGCTTTATTTTTGGTTTTGTTTTGAGAAACCAAAACCCAATCAGTAACACTTTGGAAACCCAACAAGCAGGCATCCTCATCCCACTTCTGGTGAAGAGGGATCGAGTGCCTCTTCTTCTCTCGAGTCCCTGTAGACAGGGACTTCGCTTTGGGAAAAATGCCAGTACACAAAGGAAGGAAACTGCTTCAAGGAACTTGCAGTAACTTTCCATAAAAATCTCAGGGACATAAGGGCATGCTGAATTTTGTGTCATAATCCCCTCTAACAAACATGTGTGTTTGGTTACGGAAAACATGGTGGTCCCATGTGGAAGTAAGATGGACCTTTTTAGGCTGCATGTCCAATTGGTTTGGAAATGACAGGGAAAAGGCTTCATTTGCTTTTGACTCACAGTTTCAGTTTGTTAGCTGGAATACCAAACCAGCCAGTAATGAAAATGGATTTCTCACATCAGATTTTTTAGATGCCAGAAATAATAATAGTATGGTGTTAACACCTCAGTACTTGGCTTTCTCTAGGTTGTCTTAACCTAGATAAATCTATTAATTTTTGTCTTTGTATCCACAGCAGTGTCTTAAAATTTGCACTTAATTGTAGCAGAAGTAGTTTTAAAATCCATCTGTCTTACACTGATCATTCCTGTAGCATCTCACCACCTTCTGTGTAATGTATTCCCAGTGCTAAAAGAAGGATTGGTGGCATGGTATAGTAATTCCAGTTATGCCAATCTTTGAGGTTGTTGAAAGGCTAACATTTCCTATTACATTTCTGGATTTCAGAATTATTGTAAAAATAGGATCATCCTTACCATACAGTATTTACCAACCTAGCACAGTGGGTAGAGCACCTTGGACCATAGCATGGCTCTCCGAGTATTTACATATTCCCCAAAGGCTGCTCTATCATCCTACACTAAATATATTTTGAACTCAGACCAAGCAAGCACGTTTCTAATAGCTTTAGTGGACATTGGATGAGGTCCACTGAGTGGCTTGCAAGGTGGCAAGGTTTCAAGATGGGATGTACACTGTCAACAGTTTCTTTGTCAATTTTCAGAGCTGAAACCGCTAAGTATCTACAGGCAAGCATCTAAGTTTAATTGTGTGAATGCTATCATGCGTCCACACAAAAAATAAAATTATTGAAGAGTTTAAATGACCAATGAGCTCTTACTGGTTCTGGTGTTGACCTGCCTGTTCAAACCAGAATGCTGAAAACTGGGACCCTCTATGAAGCAGTAATTAACTTTGGCTCCTGCAGCAGCCATCCAGACTCACATCTCCATGGGAGATCTGAGTCAGTTAGGATATTACCATCGTTCCATGACTGGCCAAGAATATACAGTAGGTAATTCACTAACTAAGATGTACCTATGAGACATCAACCAGAAAAATGTTAAGGCCTGTCCACAGACTTCATGAAGAATGAGAGTAGAAGGATAATTTGGATCTATCATGTTAAGTTGCATGTTTACCTACAGTAGGCTTTTGTTTTTTAGTATGTCTGTTCTTTTCTAATTGGCTTATAGAGAGTACCATTACCAGCTGAAAAATTCCCCTTTGATTCAAGAAGACCTTGTCCCTGTGAAGCAACAGTCCATGTATGTAAGTACCCGTGTGAATCAAGGCTCATGATGTGTCTTCTTTACAGACTCAGACCCTTGCACGCCTGATGCTCCACCTGCTGCCACTTCACCACCAACCTCTGAAGAACCTGGACTTTTCACAGCTCCAGCATCACCCTCTTCTTCCTCTGACACTGGTACTGCATCATTTTCACCACCATTACCTGCCTGTGTTGCAGCATTACATCCCAAACCACCTCCTGTTCCACCATCAACATCAGCTTCTGCTGCCACTGTTCACCCTGGACTACCTACTCTTCCCATACCACCTGCATCTACTCCATCTCTCCACCCTGGGCTTTATTTGTCAGTAGTCCCACCCAGCAGTGCCACGCACCTCATCAACTGGCTGCCCTTCCTTGCTTCTGCAACACTTACCACCGTTCAGGGGAAGGAGGAAGAGGAGCCACCCATAAGAACAGGCTCCCTGGAAGGCATGAAGCGCTGCAGCAGCAGCACACCCCCACACCCCTCCCATGATGGAAATCCCCAGGCAACACCTATGGGAGACAGGGCTCCAGGAGCTGCTTCCTCACCACCAACTGCCCAAGCCATGCCCCCAAACTCTGAGCAGGCATCAGTAAATGTGAGTGACATCCTAGCAGAGCTGCGGACAATGAACAGCCATCTCTCCGTCATCGCCCGAGCTCTGACGCAGCTGGCATCGTCGCTGGCACCGCAGCAGGATGCACATGGCACCCCACCTCCATAGTGCTCAGTGCTGGCTCACCCTGTTCATGGGGGCTGGTTTTGGCTGGGGTCAGCCCATGGTGAGGGTTAGAGTGGAGGAAAGGGACCCTACCCTAACCTGCCTGCACCGTGTGCACCAGTCCACTGTGATCTCTGACACCCATCACGTCTTTCAGTGGGTTTTTCTGTTTGCTTGTTTATTTCTTCGTTGTAAATGGCTGCATATATTAAAAAATTGTTTTGTGGTCTTGCTAATAAAATTGTTTATATTTCTTGCATTCCTTTCAGATGTGCCTGCTCCCCTCCTCTTGCCCGTTAACCACACGAACACTGGTAGGAACCGGTGAGGTCTCACACAGAGAATGTGGAGAATCTGGAGTGGTGAGAAGTTACCCATGGTAAAATGCTCGGGGAGGTGACAAAACTCCTCTGAGCAATGCAGGGACACCCAGACAGGAAATAACAGAATAAAACACTGAAAAATTTTCCTCTTTCTCTCAATCCCCGCTGCACGGCATGGCTCTGTTGAAGTTGGAGCCCATCCCAGGGCACTAAATCTCAGGGGTAATTGTAATTACCAGTGCAGGTAAGGGCCGCGATAAATTGTTCAAAATACAATGCAGGGTGGTTGTCTAAGCACTACTTGATCTGAACAGCTACTAAACAGCCTCATTAACCTCTTGTCCTCTGAGAGAGCGTGAACCAAAGGCAGCACAGTGCTTAACTGGAGTCTATCTGGTTTCTTTGCCAGTGGTGCCTGGGGTTCTTCGAGGGCGTAAATTTACAACAATTAGCCAGGCACATGCGGATACATCCCATTATTTCATCGTCTTTTTTCCTATTGCCAAGTTGCAGTGGCTTGCCTAAAGGTGGCATTGAAGGTGTGAAACCTCCAACAATCCTCTTTGTGGATGGGGAAAGAGTTCTTGGGCAAGAATCCAGGACTCTTCCCCTCTGAGATGGGTCAGCTACAGAGCAGCTGGTGTGGTACTCGGGGATGCTGCCTGGCCTGGCAGAGGCACCAGGGATGGAAGCCGAAGGTTGTGATGTGCTCAGCTCTTTGGAAGAACCCCAGGAAAGAGGGCTCACAGCTCTTGCAAAGCCATTTTGTTCATCTCAGCCACAGTCTGCCCATAGAGCAAATATCCCTCAGTCAAAATGAGACATTTTCCCAAAGGTGGGCTGAGCACAGGGTTGGCAGCAGCTCAGCCAGGCAACGTGGCTGTACTGCCTTTCATCCCAGGGAATTAAAATGAGACAACTGCTCATGGCAAACAAGAGAAAAGAAATGCCTCTGTGAAGTTCTGTATGATTTCGCCTTAATTTAGCCGTGCAGCCCTCAGATATCAGGATCTGAGGCCATCTCTAGGAAAAACCCAGACAAACAGACAGATTGCTAGATAAGATTAAAGAGGAAGTATTCTGTGTGTTTGCAAATATTTCTGTTGCAGATGAGCCTAAGCCACAAAGACTGAATGAATATACAAACTTCCCCAAAGCTCAGGTGTATCTGAATTTGAGGTTTTGGTTACTGTATGTGTATTTCTATATAAACCTATCCATGTATTTGTGTCTGTGCCTGAAAGACAAAGCAACTGACCTGTTTGATCATGTTTGGTTTGTTGGTTGTTGGTTGTTGGTTTTTTTTTCTAGGGCTGATCAGATTTTTTTTTCTCTGATATATTTAGCAAAAAAAGGTGAAAAGAAAGACATTTCATAGACGGTGTTCACTACCCTTTAGTTTTATGTGTTTCAATAAAAGAAGATGAAAGGACTGTTTTAAAAACTTTTTGGCTTTTGATTTTGCTCTTGTAGTTTCTGTAGACTGAAAAAGCAAGACTAAAGAAAAATTAATCACTTTTCTTCATTTCATTAGGAAATATAGGACAGGAAAGAGAGGGGAAAGGTCTATGGTTAAAAAAAGGAAAAAGGAGTATTTTTTAATTTTTACCCATCTTTTTCTCTTTCAATTTAACATGACCATAAATAAATAGCATATTCTCCCACTCATAGTAGTTTTACCTGATTTATCCTGTTGTTTTTGAATAATAACTTTTCATGACCTGACATTGACAAAAATTTCGGTGGAGTTAAGCAAGACATACAGCCATATTACTCTGGACAGATAACTCCAGAAAATCCTACTGTGCAGCTGCCAATGCTTTATCAACCAAGGTTAGAGCTGGTTTCATTTAGGTGTCCAAGAGATCTGAGAACAGTTTACATGGAATGCAGAGCCAGAAAAAGCCTGAAAAAGATGCCTATAGCCTTAGATATTCAGCTGTGAATGCAATGCTCTTCTTTCTCAGTGATGCACCAAATGTGATCCAACTGGCAGGGAGGGAAAAGCACTATTCCTGAGCTTATTCCTGAAGAAACAAGATCTCTGTGGTCCCACAGCCAAGGATATTAGATGCTAAACACCCTTTCAGTCTAGACTCCAAGCTGTCTGGTCCTGCAGCATCCTGACAACAAAGCCGGACCAGAGCTTGTAGCCAGAACTAGCAACTTTCAGATTGACTTGGTAACTGCTGCTGGCTCTCACATGGGTGCAGCAACTGGCTCCAGAGCTGACAACAGAGAGAGGCTGTCTGGTGGGTAGGGTCCTGCTGAAGCGAGCATGTCAGTCCCAACCTACCCGAGCCAGCCTGAGCCTGGCCAAGGATGTGCAAACACTCTGGCCACAGGGTCCCCCCACTTCTGCAAATCCTCACACGGAGACTGTGCACAGCCCATGCTGAGCTCTGATCGCAGTGCCTGCGCCAGCTGCTTAAAAACCAGCTCAGGTATGTCTGGGCAGCCCAACCATGGCACAAAAGGACTTCACCTCTGTGCAGAGAAGGGTCCTGCCCACAGGTGCCTCATTCAGTAAAGTGCATTATTCTCTACTCGCAGCATTCAATAGACTTGTGTCCCTTGGGGATTGTTTACTTGTTAGACTTATTTGAACCACTTAAATCCTATAAGAAACAAGTGGTTGCTCTGGCTGCATCACTTTGATGGCAAGAAGGCTTTCTCTGTTTCAGGTTTTGTTTGCTCTCCTTGGCTTTCTTCTGTGACCAGTCCAAATTTGGCTTGATGCTACCAGCCCTTCTGCCTCTTCCTCGTCACTTGGCAGTGTTACTCACACTGGTGAGCCACTGCTGCACACACAGTACTATATGGGTTGAGAGCTAGAGTTCAGCTCACAAATAAAAGTCTCCTAAAAGTTCTGAAGGCATCAGCAAATCAGCTGAAGAAGGACAGAGACCCCAGTGTAGCCGGTACCAACCCTGCACCCTGCTTCTGCAGTGTCCCAGAACCTACAGGGATGGCATGTCCAGACCCTCTGATGCAACAGAGCCTCATAACCCATGGCAATCAGTTCAAGAGACTTTCCTCTCTTAAATTAATCATTTTGATACATCTCAGAGAGCAAAGGGCAGAAAGCTATAATGTCTTAGTGTTTGTTCAAAGTCCTGTGTAGAAATAACCTCATGGGCTCATACCATAGTTGCTGTGAAATAATTAAAATTCTCCTGCTGGCCTTCTCTCCCGTGGGATATCTTTGGTCCCCCCTTCTTCCTCCTCTTCTACTACCTTGTTATTTGTGAAGGCAGCAATTTATAGGGCAAGAATCATTTTATAATTGACAGATGTTTCTTTCGATTTCAACTAAAGAAATCTGGAACACTCTGAATAAGCAAAACTTACAGGCTAGAGGCCAGGTAGTTATTCTTAGAGTCACCATGAGTGATTATCACACCTCCTTCTGGCTCCAGCATCAAAATCCTAAACACACCAAACTGATGGCTGCTTTATAAACAAATATTGAGGGTGGGTTTCAAGTCACCACACCTTATTTATCTAAAACTCAGTTTTGTAGGTTCCTCTATAGCCATGTGGAGGCAGAGGCTCTCATTGTGTGATTCATCCCAGCCTTAGGATGACAGTTAAAATAAGTAGGAAGGCATTTGAATTCTGGCAGTGTCCATCCCTTCTCCCTGACTATAGACAACTAGTTTAAGCCAAATGCTTGACTTCTAGGTGACTGGAAGTAAATTAAATGAATCCCCTGTTTGGTAATTGCAGTTCGTTTCAAACTGGTGAAACATCAATATATCAGTTATTTGAGCCCTGATAGATGTGTGAGGAGCTGGAAGAGGCAAATGGGAGCTCGGGAGAATAGGACTGACAGCAAAACTGGAAACCCCTGCAAAATATGCAGCTCCAGCCCCAGGCCAGGAGTTATCCTGCTCCAGGAGAGTGCCTGGAGGGACATCCAGGTCATTGCCTTCTCCCAGAGATTTAACTCCTCAGAATGTGGAACTGGAAGCAAAACAACTTCATGGGATTTGAGTGATGTACTCAGTGTCTGCTCTCCAGCAGGAATTATTTAAGGAGGCAGTAGTCTGTGCAGTATTGTATTATGCTGCAACTCAAGAAGGTGGGAGAAATCACAGGTTTACCCAGGAGGAATAGGAAGCCGGGTGGTTTTTCGCTTTGTTTTCTCTAGTGCACATTGTTCTTCCAATATTTGTACACACATTCACTGTAACAACTCTCAAATCCCCCAGTAAAAATAATTTATAAAGAAGCTTTGCTCAGGAGTGCATTCCTTTGCATCAGCCCAGCTGCAAGCTGGCAGTATGCAGAGCCTGGGAGTGAGCTCCCCCCTACAGACAAGGTGGTTATTCAGCAGAGCTCTGTCTGGGAAGCACAGAGCAGGTACCCTCTGCCAGATGCCCCTGTGGACACTCATCTCTGCCCACAAAGCCATACAGCCTGTGTGCCTCTAGCTTCCTCCCACACCTTTCACTACAGTATTTTGCTGAGTTTTTGGGGTTTCTGTTCAATTTATTTCAGTCTGTGAGCAATTAGCCAGGACACCTGCATCGGGATATTGGTCACACCCATAACCACAAGGCTGTACCCTGAGTCCACAGCTGCCAGCTTGGTGACACATGCTGTTCGGATGACATGGGGCAGAAAATACTACACAGCCAGTGTGGGCAAGGATACCCTGTGGCCATGGCTGTCCCTGTCCTGAGGCACATGGTGATGCATGGCTGTCCTCAGGAGGTGGTAACTGAGTCACCCTGCCAGCTACTGAAGGCACATACTCCATCCATACCCACCTCATGGGTTGGGAAACCCCCTGTGCACATAACCCACGGGATGCAAAAGAAATACAGAATCCGTCCAGCCTCAGCTGGTTTGGAGACCACTGTGCCAGAGAAGCATCGCAGTAGGAAGCTCAGCTCCCAGGTTAACAGGAGCTGAATGACCCTGAACACAGGAGCTTTCCCATAGCTGAGCTTGGAGATCTTGGTCTCAACGTGACTCCACATGTGAATTAAAAGGCACAGTATTTTGTGCATGCCCAGATGCTTCTGGTCATCTCCTACATGGAATTTTCTTTCCTCTTGACAGACACTGGCACTCTGTTCTCGACTTTCCATAAAGACTTAGCTTGTAAAATGCAAGGCTATTAGTACTGGGCTTAAAGGAATAATTACATACTCTGGACCAGGTTTTCAGATGAATGGATGAGACTCTATCTTTTCTCCTGGGTGTGCCGGGACCACTGCATTGAGTGATGCTGACATTTGTTCCTCCATAATCCTGATTGCTCTGCCCCCATTTGCTTTACACCTAAGTTGTACATTTTCAGAACAAGAACTGGTTTGGTTCTGCTATCGTGCAGAGTTTAGCATGGAAGGGGATTTTAAACACCATAACAGCATAAGTAATTATTAATAGCAAACGATATCGTGAAACCAAAATCTTCCTCTCAGCTAAGAGGAATTCAGTAATGTAGAAGTTGAAGACAGAAAAATATACCACAACCTCTTGCTGGGTTTTGCTGCAGACTGTCTCTCTAAAATAAGCTGGGCAGAAGCAGTAACTTCTCACTACTGCTTTTGCTTGTGGAAGTGGTTCCCAGTCACTTGCTGTACATCGTATAATGTCGACATCTGATTTGATCCACATCGTTCCCATTTACTACTCAGTCTGGATTTCCCATTTATCTTGAACTTTGGCTGAAATCTCGTTTTACTCAGAGACAGATCCTATTGGAACAGCTTTCACGAAGTGCTTATAACTGTCATTCAAAACATATTTTGAACAGAAAAATGTGGAGTTGTGCCAGCAGAAGCACTTGGTGATTCATGGCAATGGCAACAAATTGTTTTTGTCACAAAACAAAGAACCCCCTGAAAAAATGTCTGAAAAAATGCCAAAGGCTGTTTATATTTCTTAATATTTATTATATTAAAAATATTAAAACCATGCCTGTAGTTCAAGAATTAATGGAAGCATTTTGTTTCCTCTGCCTTCGTACTTAAACCATTTCCTCAAAATTTTTTAACAACATTTATTATGGGTCTATAGAAAATGACATTTCTTCTCCCCATCAGCAGAATGAAACCACCAAATACTCATGTGGCTCTGCTAGGAGAATACACTGAATTCTTAGTTTAACTTGACTATCTGTGAGATGAAATCCAAACCCTACAGCTTCTTCAAGGTTCTCCAAAGTAGTGAAGGTGTTGGTGAGACCAGTCCAGTGACCCACGGTCCATGACATATGTCACCAGTGAAGTGGTATATGGCTCTATTCCCTAACCTTGATGGGAAGGAGAACTCACAGGCCTTTGGGTGATAAAAATTTCCATGGGACTTTGAGCTTTGATTGACCAGTCAGAGAGATTTGATCTGTTCCAGATGGGACTTGACTCCATGTGTTTTAGTAACCAGTGGTAGATGTTGGACTTTTCAAGCCATGCCAGCCGACATGTGATTAAAGCTTCCAGGGGCTTATTTATTTCTTCTATATAAAATAAGGCAATTTGCACATTTTATGTTAATTCTATATTGACTATCACTCTTAGGAGGCAAGGATGTCATTATTTTTTAAATGCACAGGGCTTTACTCAATAACACTTATTTGCTTTCTCTGATGGAAGAAAAGGGCCTGAGGTGGAGAGAAGTTAAGAGCTGACTAGGAGGTTTTAACTGAACTAGTGGGATGAATGTGAGCCAAGGAAAATTTAGGCTGCACATCAGGAAAATTTTCCTAACAACAAGGTCTATTACTACGTGGAATGGTCCCCCCAGGGAAAAGGGGGAAGCAGACTAGACAAAGCAATGAAGAACACATTGTAGGGAGCAACCTTTAAACGGTTGGGGAACGGACCAAGTGACCTAAGTGCATTTTCCATCTCTAATTTCTCTGACTCAACTGTTACAAGGGTAGACTGTAGAGTATCTGACTGTGCTCTGCCACATCAGTACTGATTTGGGAAGACATCCCACAAAGACAGTCCTTAGGATGCAAAAGACACCAGTGCTCTGACCTCCAGGTGTCTTCGCTGGGGTCTACCATGTGTATGCTGGGTTTTTTTGGGCCTTCAGCTGCCTATGGCACTCATCCAGGGGCCACAGGGTGCATGAGCTCAGATCATTTTGGCTGGACCTGAAACAGCTTTGCTTTTCTTTGCATTTTTTTTCCAACTGCTTTGTCTTTAACAAAGCTTTTCATGTTCAGAGATCACTAAGTTGTTATCACATTTTTCTCTAAGAGAATCAATTCTGGGTTCTGCAGTCCTGGGCCCCACAATTATAGAAGGATGTGAAGGTCTTTGAATGCATCCAGAGAACAACAAAACTGTTGAAAAAGATGGAAGGGATGTCCTATGAGGAGCAGCTGAGGACATTGAGCTTGTCTAGTTTGAAGAAAAGGAGGTTGACGTGTGACCTTATGGTTCTCTGCAGCTCACTGAGGAACTGTAGAATGGAGAAGGAGGCGCTGAACTCTTCTCCCTGGGATCCAGTGACAGGATGCATAGGAATGGTTCAAAGTTGCACCAGGAGAAGTTCAGACTGGATATTAGGAAGCATTTCTTCACTGAGAAGGTGTTTAAACACTGGCACATCAACTGGTGGTTGATGCCCTAAGCCTGACAGTGTTTAAGAGGCATTTGGACAATGCCCTTAACAGCATGCTTTAACTTTTTGTCATCCCTGAAGGGGTCAGGCAGTTGGACTGGATGATCACTGTAGGTCCCTTCCAATTAAAAAAGTCTAGTCTACTCAGTAGACTGACATGCTTGGATGCAGCTTTAGAGGCAAACTCAAGCTACACAGAAGCCTGACACAGAGGTGGATTTCATCAGCATCTGGTGATGCCCGTGTGATATTTAACACATTAGTAGACATCCAGGATCAAACCAGGAGACTTTATTGTAAAAAGCTAAACAAAGCAGCCAACAGTGCAATTGTGATGTACTCATTTTCCCTGTGGAATTGGACTGGATGAGCAAGGGAACAGATGCATGATATCAATGATTCAATCAAAGGAAATGTGTCTCCCTAGTAATGAGGAAATGTTATTCTGATTCTTGAATCCCATATAGTTAAACATCAGGGGCCTTCTGGGAGAGTTCTTGAAGAGTTTTTTATAGGTATTTAAAAAAATGTTGATTCACTAACAAAAATTTTGTTGGAAGGGCCAGCTTCATGACACTTCTCAAGGAAAGGTCTCCCAAATCATACTCTAAATGGTATCTTTTGGCATGTTTTTAAAAAGAAACCTAATAGATTTCATTGTTGCTGTTGTTTAAAAGCAGATTTTCCTTTCAAATTTAAATTGTTAGAGTAAACCAAAAAACATTCCTGATATAACTCAGGAACTAAACCTTTTCTTCTTCTCAGAAAAATGGTTTGATATGCCCATCTACAGTGAACTTTGTGCCTAAAGATTTTTCTCTCCTTAAGAAAAATAGCTAAAGATATCATCATTTCAATAGGAGAGAAAAATACATCCCTCTTTGGCTAATTTACTGTCTGAGCAGGAATAGGTTGAAAATATAGGCAAGATGATGAAGGGTCTTTTCTGTTTTCTGTGCTGTATTCATTTTTAGTGTAAATCTAGCCCTCTAAAAACACATTTTGAAAAAGTAATAGGTAGGTACAAATTCAGTGTATCGCGTATAAGGCCAGAGGAGCTGCGTATAGGTTTCAGTCATGCACATTGGCTTCAGTCTTTCTTTTCAGCAACCTTCAGGAGAGGCAGCAGACGAGCTCTATATTGAGTGAAAGCTGACTGCAGACAATAAAAAATTCGTGTGTGAATGCAAAGAAGAAATGGCTGAAAAGGGCTTCTACAAAAAGTGATTGTTTCTGCATGTTAAATAAATTAAAAATAAATTAAAAACCCACCACAAAAAATCTCAACCAAATAATTAATAAGTAAAGACTTTACAAATCACACTGGGACAAGACAGGTCAAAAACCACTAACAGGGCAAAAAAAAATGCCCATGTCAGTAACACCTCTACCAACACCACTTTCGTTTTACCAGTTCCTGTCTAGCCGGGAACTAATTTCTTTACAGTTACTGAAGCAGAACAACCGCAAATCAAACAGTAGGAAAATGATAACCTGTTGAACTCCATAGAGGCCTCTTGAGCGGGTTTGGTGACTTCTGAACTATGCTTAGACAGTTGTGAAATGTCTAATGTGGGTCAGTCAATCAGGCTTTGCCCCTGACCTTGTCATTTAGTGAGACAAATTGGGAATAAATTTTTTTTTAAAAAAAGCAAATATTCAGAAAAGTCAAAACTGTTAAAAATTATTTATGAGCAAAAGTTGGATATTTCTTGGAACGTGACATTAGAAGCCTTTAATATATTATGAGAATATAAAGCATGAGGGGGGAGTATAAAATGCATGGAGAGACACCGTTCGCGGGAGTTTTTCAAAGTTATGTTCCACTGGCTCAGGCTGCACCTCACGAAAATGAAACTTAACAGGCCAATAAATATAGCACTGCTGAGCAAAAAGAAGAAGAAATCATACTAAACTCTGATTATGCTGACAGCAGCTGGCCTACAAATTATTGCCCAATAAAAAATATCAAGATGTGAACAAAAATATCCCAGATCTCCATTCTGGAAAGAAAAAAAAAAAACCAGCTTGGAGCTGTTCCAGCATAGTATCTTTCTTTTTTTTTTACCTTCTTGTGATCAAGTAAAGATCCATCCATTTGGGCAGCTTTGTCTCCAGGCTTCTTTTACACTCATTGTTCTCTATAAGAAAATAGCTATTTTTAGGGATTTCTTTCTTGAACTTATTTAATGGCCAAAAGGTATAATAAAAGGTTCAGCCCATAGTCTTGGATTACATTTGTACCAAAGTCGAGGTCTCATGTTTAATTTAGACTAGCTAAACATATTGCCCTGAGTTTCTCTGAATATTTCATTCATTGCTATAGACAGGCATGATGTAGCCTTATCATGGTTGTATTGACTTCTAGGAAGCCATGAAAATGTGTGCTGCTTGGAGGTCTGTCTTCCAGGGATGGAGCATCTACCACCTCTCTGGAAAACATGTTTCAGTGTTTCACCATCATCACTGTAAAAAACATTTCTTCCTTATGTCTACTCTGAATTACCCTCTTTTAGTTTAAAACATTACCCCTTCTGTCAAAACATGCTCTAGTAGGTTTGTCCCTATCCTATTTCTAAGCCATTAGAGGTGTCCATGAGAAAAAAATGGGTGCAGAAAAGAGACATTTAATTGAAAAATGTCTCAATGATGGTCTGAAGGGTGTATTTTTATCCATTGTCCCACCTTGACAGGTAGAAACTATATTTCCAAATGCAGAACAACTCTATTGTAAGCCTAGTGTTACTGCTGATAAATACAGTAACTTCCTAAGGAATCCCAGAGCTCTCTGCCCACTACCCATGCTGCCAACTGGGCCAAATCCTGCCCAAGAGGCAAGCAACAGCAGGAAGGTTTCTGTTGTAGGTGAGGGTAGAGGTTTGGTTGAGTCCAGGTTCTTCTTTCAGGTCAACTAGCAGACTTATTTGGAGCAAAACCCTTTGAAAAGCAACTAGAAGGGCAATGTAGTCCCCCAAAAATGGTAGTATTGCAACTTGGAAGCCAGATAACAGTCATGACTAATGAGGCTACTTCCTTGCACTATCCCAAGTTTCCCACACAAGAACAGCAAAAGACTTCTGGTCAGAGCCAATACACAAAGTAAGTGGAATGGAGATATTAATTCCAACAGCTGCAAATCTTGGTTTAATTAATGCTTTAATTTTGTACACATCTTCTCTTAGATTTCAGAATTGCTCTCAGGACTACTTCTACCCATGTCCAGATTGCCAGTCACAGATTCACCGAATTGCCCTCACAGGACTGAGCAGATTGGTGTGTAACTCGCACTTCAACCCAGGCTACACACTCCTGCATGGACCCATGCTGGTAAATGCTCCCAGAGCAAATTTAACACAGGAGGAGGATTCTCACAGTACAGGATGGCAGAGATGGCTTTTGGTCTGTATACAAGGTTGGTGATAAAAGTGCTTTTCTGTAAAGAAAACTGAGCTCCCACCCAGGTTCAGCAAGAGAAGCTTCTATTGGCTTTAGAGTATTGGAGTACAGATGCTCTCTATACCAAGCGTTGAAGAGAAAAAGCAAAAAGTTAGCTGGATTTATTTAGCACAGTGGACTCAGCATTCATCTGGGAAAGAGATTGCAGGGTTGTCATCCTTGGTTAGAAGGACTGCTTTAAAAAAAAACAATAAAACCTGTTTTTTAATGACTTTTTGCTTCATTTCTTATTTTAGACCCTTTTTCTCACTTCATTGCAAGTCATGATGCAATGATGAGTTCCTTCTCTGTCCAGTTTATGCTCTCTTTGAGGTAGATAGCCAACCTTATAACATATCAATGTAGATCTAGCTGCTCATAAATAGGTAGCCATGTTACAAAGAAGACATCTCTTGAACAGAAAGGGATATCTTCATAATGTAGCCTATTAGACTCCTTCAGTTAAACTCATCAGGTTATTGTCAACAAACTACTAATTCTACTTAAAAGTAAAAATATGAAAAATCATACTTAGAGGAAAACAGATCATGAGAACTCGGGTCTGTGCCCCTTGTTTGAAAGATGCTATCTTTGTACTACCCGAACCCTCCTCCCATCAGTTTTGGTGATGACCGGGAGCAGCACTAGCTCAGACTGAGAGTGCATTTTATTAATGTGCCGCCCACGGAGTCACCGCTGCTTCCTGTTGGCATGGTCCTGCTTTGTAGGAGCTAATCTTCTGCTGAAGCTCCCTCACTTCTTCTTACAGGCAGAAAGCAGAACTGATATGAGTCACCTCACAAGACCACCTGCTAAATTCTTCTCCTGTGGTCTTGACACAGATGCCACCTCCTAATGAAGAATGTAAAGGTACATGTTTTCAAGATACTATTCAGAAGGAGAGACTTTTTCTTCAGGATTAATTTCCTGAGGAGAAGTAATAAATACCAAAAATATGATTGCTCACTTCTCAGGAGCTCCCAAATGCTGAAATTTATTATCTTCACAGACCACATATGAAATACTTTTTGCTTGAACATGAGTTGAATAATTTTAAATTTTGTCTTTAACACTGTGTACTCAGACTAATTTTCTGTCTTGTGCAACTCCTTACCAAACTTAGAAAACAGAGTCTTACATTCTGGTTTCCATTTCTAGTATCACTCTGAACACTTTCTTAGTATCATGAATTACTTGCTGAAGAAATGACTGAAAGCCTGCAATGGTGATGGCCTGCACACTGGGGAAAGACAGTGGCATTGGAAGTCGGTACGTGTATTTGTCCACTATTCTTGTATTTGTAAATTCTAGCCAAAGATTCAGAAGGAGAATACTCACCTTTTCCACACTGCCACAACCCATGGAATACAGGTGTACCAAGCTAATGCGCCCCCAGATCTCTGGGACTTACAAGTGATTTTTTTTTTTTGTAGAAATAGTAAATCTGAGAGGAAGGAGAAAAGAGAAATGGCTTTCATCATTTATACTTATCAAGTGTGGGACAGCTTCCAAATCAATGAGTATATGTTATTCCCTGCCCTCAGTTTTGTCTTGGTTTTTGAGTTACTACCATGAAATAACCAACTGAGACCCATAGATTTCAACAAACCAGTGCAAAATACAATGTGTTCTTTGAAATCGTTTTCAAATGTCTCTATGGGTTAAACACTAGGATTTTCTAGCCTTTGAAAATTGTTAAGCAAAGACGCCTTCTTCTCTAAGGAATGAGATTTTATTAAAGATGCTTGTATATGTTAGTGTGTGCATGAATATATGAGTAAAAGTATAAACAACTATTATACAAATACTTCTTATAAGGACCTAAGTTTATGGAATTAAAAACAGTAGCCTCAGTGTTGTATCTCTGACATGCAATGTATGTCAGCATTTAGTTGATGTGTACTATTCAAGAACACATTTATTACCCAAAAGCATTTCTTATTTTACACTCTAACTTCCTGTACATTATTTCAGGTGTTCATAATTCCATAGACATTTATTTTTACTTTTTGAGTGGTAGAATAAAGAACAGAGTCAGGATATATTGTCTGGCCAAACCCTGATGTCTTTACTTAGATCTTACTGAGATAAAACTGTCCAGGACTGCAGAAAGACCTGCAGAAAGACCACAGGAATTAGCCCTACAAATGCTTTCCTCATTTCCAGGAGGTAAATACATATCTTTGTTCTTTTATCTATTTGTTGCCAGGGTGACAGGGTTATACAGTTTGAAAGTACAACAGTAAGGCCTTAGGGTGTCACTTTAAGATAACCACACATTCAGTTTTGTGTTTAGCTTCATTATTTTATTTTTAGTTTATTCATAACAATGTACTACTGAAAAATGCCTATTGTCAGCTCCAGGTGTGTTTGCCAACATTAAAGAGTATAATCACAATAAAAGAAAAGCCAGGAGCTATTCCACCTCCCACATGCCAAAATTAACAAACCATAGCAAAAATTAAAATCTACAATACTTCCCTTCCTCCCACCTTCTCCCCATCATCTATTCTCTCCCCTCCTGCCAAACTCTTAGGATTTCTTTCCAAAAACTGGGAAAAATTGTTATCCTGCTGTATGGATGTGCAGACAATGCTAACAAACCATAATTTTGGTCCTGTTTTAAAACCATTTGCTCTCCATTGCCATCATGCCCATGACACATCCCCTTTTTCATATTTGGAGAAATCCTGCAGGATGACTTCTGTATGGTCATCCGATGGAAGGAATTCCAAGCCTTCATTCTTCCATGGATTTTGGAGCCATGGAAATCGCTGTAGTTTTCCCCACAGCTTACAGTACCTCTTGGGTTTTTATTCCTCTTTCTAATTCAGACCTATATTTGAGATAGGGGTTTTCCAGGAAAAAACCTAATACCCAGGTGTTCAGAGTTTCCAGTGAAGGTGAAGGTGCTCCATCACAGATCTTAAAAGCTAATTACATGTCATACTTTGTTTTCATGGCCTCTTTTATCTGACTTACACAGTGTCGGCTCCAGTCATTGCCTATTTTAATACTTCGCTGGTCACAAAGATGATTTCCCTGCCATCAAAATTCCCTTCTCCATATGGGTACCAACTGACTTGTCAAATAGCCCATAATCTTGTCCTTCACAGGCACTGTGAGCAATCCTGATCCTTTAACTATTCTTCTGATCTGATCCTTACACAATATTCATGATTCTTGAAATTTCTGCATCTTTTTGTACTTGACTGTGGAAGGCTGGAGACCAGACCCAGGCACCAAAGTCCAAGACAAACCACAATAATTCTACTGTGGCACATAATGCAGTAAGTACACTTTCTATTCTTACTCACAATTTTCTTATCTAAATCCAAGCTCTGAATTTTTCTTTGCATTGTATCATGGTTAGGTCGTGTTCAGATGATTCTCTGTAATTTCCTAGGAAGTCACTTGCTAAACCAAATCAGTTCGTGTTATGTTCTCTAGACAGAATTCGGTCAGTCTAAATCCCAACCGCTATAAAATCCATTTTCAGACCAAACCAGCATCTAATCTATTTGGTTTTCATGTCTTCCTTGTATTGCCCCTACCTAGATTCATTGGAAACCTCCCTTTTTACCATGAAATTTCCTTAGGTTCTTAACTTTAACTTCTCAGTTATGCATGTTCCCCCAGTCCGCCCCTGCCCTGTCCCCAGTTGGATGTCATTGAGGACTCAATTATGCACACTGGTCTCTAATGTCTGCCTAACCTCCCAGGGAAGCTTTAAAAGTTGGATTTATTTACTCCCAGCCCCATCAATAGATGGTGTGTATAGATGAGCTAGGTGAACTAGGTTTGGAACATCAGTTGAAATATCAGTAATGGCACTGGGATAGTCACACAATTATTGCAGTTGCTCCGACATCCTAAAACAAGTTTACAGATTCATCACATACGTAAAGGTTTCAATTTGGCTTCCTCTTTTCTGCAGAAAGCTGCTGTAAACCTGTTGGATGTGGGCAGAGAAATGTACAAAAGCCACTGAAGCAAGCATCAGAGTCCTGTGGCTAGCTCTAAATGGCAGAGGAAACAGAAAAAGCCTATGTTTTCATCTGTTAGGCTGCACACACTTCTTGTCCTATGGAAAATGTGCTAGTTTGGCACTGCTGGACTAAACTCACAGCATGGTCCCCACATGGGATGAAATAACCAGACTTGCAATAACACCAAAGGTGGGAAAGCAGTTGCAATGTCCACAGCTTACTTCTCTTAGCTAAGGAAATGATACTAGTGTATTCATGTCACCTGAAGTATGGCCCTGCATGGTAAAAGAGAGTTTGACCTAGGCAGTGTTAAGACCTGCTGATTCAGTGCATTTTCTCAGTAGCTTATTATCACTGGGCTGCCTAGAGGGCTCAGATGCTAACCCCAGCTGCTGTAGACCCAAAGGAAGAGCGGTCCAGCCCTTGTTTGGATACCCTTCCACTCTGCAAACTGTCAGGCTGAAGCGTGAAGGTATGAACAAAATTCAGTAAAGCTGGACAAATCCCTTGAGGCCCCAAAAATGTCTTTATCTGAAAAGGCCAAGATCTTTGCCATCTTCCACTGGCATTTGGCCACATGTGGTGAGCCAAGACAGGTGGTCTGCTGGGTTGGAAGACACATTAAGACAGTCTGGTCTGCTGGGCACATTGGCATGAGCGATTCACTGAATGGTACTCTTCTCCTTGCGCATGAAGGAGTCCAGTGCAATACAATGGGGTACTGTGCTGCTGAAGAAGTTGTTCTTCGGGTGAGACATTGCACTCATAAAACTCAGCGGAGGTCCTGACCACTTTGTGGGCATTAAAGATCCCATGACTTCTAGCAATGACTTTGGTGTCCTGGCCGTGCTCCAAGTTGGAACGCTTTGTCTCGTTGAACTCCCTCCACAGCTCCTATTCAGAAATGTTGTCCTCAGAAAGTCTACATTTTGATGCGCTCGTGTTAAGCTGCCATTTCAAAGTTGATGACAAAATGGAAAAAGAATTGTGGAAACAATTAATGATGCTTACTGATCATCACAAGACTTTTGAGCCAGTGCCAAGGAGTGGGAGGGGAGCATTTCTACTGCAACAGAAACGGGTGGCAAACTCTGGAATAACCTACACACGGTTGGTGTATCAGACTCAGAAAAATACCTCAGAATGAAAAACGTCATGTAAATATAGGGTATTCTTAGGTCTCTGACTTTTATTCTTAGGTCTTTTTTCTAAAAAAACTCAGAACTTCACATATGGAATTGCATGTATTTTATATCAGAACAAGAAGTTCAATTGTGGGGCTTAAGATCTTAAATTCAGATCGTGCACTGGGGAAGTTAGCAGATGAGATCCTTATGGAAAGGTCCACCCAACAAATTTGAATGTGGTACTTGAAGCAGTTCCCTTTGACAAATAGAGCTTTGAATCATGTTCATCGCTGTAGGAGGAGATGCCCACCACATTTCCCTTCACCATTTGGAAGAGAAGGTCAGACACTGGCAAAAACAGGCCACTAAGTTTGCTGCCTGCAATTTAAATACAACACATCAAGATAACATTTACTTTAAGCTTTTTATTTTCACAGCCTGACACAGTGAGAGCAGCTTATGAGGTATCCCATTTAAAGCCTGATTTGTGATTTATAGTGATTTATAACAACACTAAAACCTCCCACAAAAGACAAATTAATACTCAGATGCTTTTTCAGCACCTCCTTTGAGAAAAAAAGGGTTCTGAGCCAGTGCCAAGGAGTGGGAGGCAAGTATTTCTACTGCAACACAAATGGGTGGCAAACTCTGGAATAACATTTTGGTATGAAATATGCACTACATTTTTGGAGTATTTTCTCTTTAAAGAGTCTGAACATTTCAATTTAACAAATTAAACATGCCCTAATAAAGTTAGTTGGTCAAGAGGAAAAGAAAGAATTTAAGGATAAGTATCCTTGAATGATTTTTGCACATTTGTGTTTAAAGCCCTCTCCCTGATCTGCCCCTCAGTCCATGATAGTTCCAAACTACAGAGTACTTTTTTTGGCTCTAGGCTTAATATTATATTGCCATTAAAATTCCAACTAAATCCTCCAGGTTTGTAATTAAAACTATGGAGGGACCCAGGAGTCAAACACAAAGGATGCTGAGCTTCAGCAGAGGAAATTACAACACAGTTTGATGTGAGAACTGTTGGATGAAATTTAATGGAACAAATCAGTGAAGCAGATGAGGAAGAAGAGTATGTCCAAAGATCAGTTAATATATGTCCGAATGCTATGAGCACTGATGAATAGCAGTGAATTAAGATTAAACTGTGATTCTAACAGATGAAAAAGAAAGTTAAAAAACCATATGAAGGATAAAAAAAGACTGATGGATTTATTCTGTAGAAGACCAGTGAGTCAAATTCTCTGGTTGAAATATTTTTTTTTTTTAAAAAAAGGCAAAAAAAACCCCATGGGATTATTTGATGACCAGTTAGAGAAGAAAGGTAATCAAATTTCATGCTTGAAGGTATGAACTGGTAACCACAGGGGTCAGTAAGTAAGTTTTTCCTTTTCTGGAACATTGCAAAATTGGATGACAGAGTCTTTACAAGGGCTGTTCTCATTCTCCCTCTCTCTGTCTCCTGGCTTTGATTGAAGCATTGGGTGTGTGCCAATCTCTGACCTAGACACAAGCCGATGCTCAAATGGTCAACTATAGAAGATTTTATTTTCTGTCAAAACAGATGAAAACCAAAACACAAGAAGAGATGAACTGGGACTGTCTTCCTTATTTTCGAGGGATTCCTAGTGCCTTGGATGGGAATTCTAACCCAGCATGGACTGCAGGATTGACCTTTTACTGCTGACAGATGAGATTTTCTGTATATGTAACCAGGCTGCCATGTGTTGTTGGCAGCAGTGAAGGCCAGATTGAGTATCTAAGTTTTTTTCTTAATATTACAAGATAAAATTGCTCAGAAAAAATAGCCCAGAAACCTTAAGAAAACAAACACTTCCCACAGGTGCTCTAGCCAATATTTCCCATTCATAAACAGTGATTCTAATTATTAAATGACATTAATTCAGGAGAAAAAAAATAAAAAAGAGTAGTGGTGAGTTGGCAGCAGTTTCATAATAAACAAAACACTGAATGCCCCTGTGTCTTGGCCAGGAGCCCTCAGAATGGTTTCAAATTGTTTCTAGTGGACAAAAGTCTCTACAGGATGTCACTTGTCCCCTTTCTTCAACTTCTCCCCATCTTGGTTTGTTGTTGGCATCACACATTTTGCTGCTTCCACTCCACACATAAAGCAGGCAGAAGGGTTGCTATCCATTTGATTATTTGCATATGGCTCTGAGTTAATTGTCTAGACTAGCTATCAACAGAGAACAAAACAGATATTTCTAGACCACGCTTGACTTCATATTAAAGTAAATGTTTAAAGCACTTCAGATGTGCCAAGTGTCTATTTTCCTCTCTTGGTTGTAGAAAGCTCTAAGACAGAAATGTCTGCATTGTAGACATCAAAAGCTAGGTGACATGAGTCTCATTCACAGTGCTGTCGCTTTGTCATTTATGATTATAGCACGGGGGATATCTTGCAACTGTTATGCCATCTCCCATTCCAGGCTTTCTTCAGGACAGATGGGGATGTTTTGGGACTCTGAGAATTGTCCTCAGTCCATAGGGACTTTAGCCTTGGTGAGTGGAGATAGGAGCTGGAGATATAAAAGGATACCATGCTCCTCAATCTTGTGCTGCCTTAAGATGCCACCTATTGCACACACAGTCCACAGAGCAGGACTCTTCATAGCTGAGTTGAGGCCCAGAAGTATCCCACATTTCTTCTTGCTAAGAAATTAATCAGGTTTATGTCAGGATCTTAAATCTAGTCCTGTTTTAGCAAAAAAAAATGGTGGAGGTGTCAAACAATCACTACAAACTCTTCCCTTGATGCTCACAAATGAGAGGAATAAATACTATGGAACTGTGAGATAAAGGGATGGGCAGCCAAAGTTGGAACCCCATACTGAAAAACCTTCAGGACCAGGTGACCTTTATCTCCCAATTCAGCCAGAAATTGCAAGAGACCTTTTTTTTTAACATTCCAAGTCCTTTACAAAACAGGTTACAATGCTGAACAGGTGATAGGAAGAAAGGGACAGGCCTCATACTTCAGGAGACAAGAAGAACTCTAGCAGAAACCTCAGCTAATCTATGTATCCCAAGAAGTTTTACCATTATTGCTTTACATTATTCAACAGCATAAAATAAGTGTGCACTGAAAGCAAAGTTTGGCTTCACGTTTAGGAAGGGACTTGGGAAAGATTAGCAAATTCTATGCTTGTGAACATGATTTCAGGAGCTGGTAATATAACTGGAAGACAGCCACACACATAGCAGGGGAATAACCACAATATCATCACTGATGAAAGGGTGGCTTGATAAGAGGAAGCTGCAGACATCATCATCATTATTTAAACACTGAAATTGGAGAGAGAAGGGGTTTGTGGTTAAAGTGTTGGACTCAAGAGATCTGGGTTCCATTGCTGGCAGCATAAATGTGGACAAGTGCCTTAACATCTCCTTTTACCAGGTCTTCATCTGTAAAATGGGAACAAACTATGCTCCTTTCCTTTGCCTACCCAGAGAGTGATTTTTTCCCCTGCATTAGCCTGCAGCAACAAGCAATGAGAAAGCATCATCATGGATGGAGGTTCCAGGTGCTAAAGCCATACAAGCCAGTCATAAGAAATAATGGTACTGCTGATAGAAAGGTTCTCTTCCTTGAAAATTAGTTTTCAATTCATTTCTCCTAAGGAAGAAATTCTATATTCTTACAGGCCAACTTTCCCCCCCCACCCTCCTTTTTTTTCCAGGGCTCACAATGTGGGAGGTGAAAATGGAGTTCATAATGAGAACTTGATTCTGTGGGTTCCCAATGGGACCATACATGTTGCAGGGTAAGTGTCCTGCCTTATAACAACTTTTCCTGCTACTTCAGCTATAACTAAACTGGTAGACCAGAAATAAGAACAGGCACAATAAGTAAAAGGGCGCTTTTTTTTCTTAAGGCCACTAAGAAAATAGCATGTGGCGTTACATGAATTACATCTGCTAAATCAACACGAGACACTATGGATTTCATGTATGGATTTCATGGAAAAGCTTTATTCCACATATTTTCTGGAAAGTCTAAATCAAAGATTATTTTTCCTCAAGTGCCCTCCCTTTACAGTAATTTCATCTCTGCCTCAAGCACCTTGAGCACTGGAAGATTAATTTTTGCCATCTCAGAAAGCATGTTTCCCCTTCCTTTACAGACCTTCTCTCTTTCCCCCACCAACCCAGCAACTAAAACAGAAAGAGCTTTGGTTGTTTGTGACCTTGCTTCATTTTATTGACCCTAAATATCTGAAGATAGTTCCTCAGCTGAAGAACCACATCTGTGTAATGCCTCCCTCTACTGGATTTATGCAGATGGCCAAGACAACTAATAAATGGTTGTGGGTCACTGATAGCACTGGGAAAACATGCATTTCTCTGCACATTCAAAAATGATAACTGGTTTGCCTTGATTTTACAAGGATTAAAAGAATGTCGTGCATGCAGTTTGGCTAAACAATGGCTAAAGGGGATGTGACAACCATCTACAGAAAGCTGTGAGTGTGCTGAAGTTTGCAGTTAAGCAGAGTTTAAGTGACTTAATTATGAAGTGCTGAACTTTGTGGAGTCTGGGGCATGCAAAACTCGTGGACTTTTTTTGAGGGAGTGGGGGATTTGGGAGAGTGGGTTGTCAGAGTCACTGAACTGGCCTTGCTTTGCAAACTCCTTTTTTCCTATGTGTAATTTAAAACTTTGCTGGTTCCTTCATCGCTTTGAATTCAATTAAAAGAACACGTGTTTTTGGCTGCAGGCAAACCCATGATGCACAGTGAGGGGGGAAGAAAGAGCCATTTAAAAACTGTCTGACCACTTCAGTCTGGTATTGACCGTTTTCTTCCCTGAGAGTGTTAAAAATTGTGGCAAAAGACACAGATCACTGAGGAAGATGTGACTTTGGAACCACTGGATACTTGTGGCCCACCTGTATGCAATAGTGTGAATCTCTTACTTCTACTGAAACACTGTCAGACTGTGATATTATCACTTGCCCAATTTTTCACTTCCTGTCCTCCTACCCTTTTTAATTCCAGCCCTGTGACAACCTTGTTTTACTATTTCAAGTTTCCTCTTTATTTGGAGTATTTGCCAACGTGCCAGTAAAACCCTGTGCACCCTGTATAGTCAATGGGACTGAGTTCCTCAAATCATGGTGGTTCGGGGGAGGTTTTCCAGCCAGCTCTCCCTGCATGACCTGTGCCCACCTACAGGGAACTGGGAATGCTATCATCATCATCATCATCAAAATTAGAGCAGGGTATCTATTTAGTAAAATGGAGGCATTTTTGTACATGATGACCTCACAGAGTAGAATCGCTCTTCACAAATGCAGAGTTGTGATTTGATCCTATTTTAATCTCTGCATTACGTTGAGCTGTATCAACTGTATCAACATAGAGGGAAATGACACTCTGCACAAAGCCAAATTATCCAGGTTGCATCTGGTTGCATTAGTAATCTAAAGTGAGATAATGCTGCAAATCAAATGTAGGGAAGAAGAAGGAATACTGTCTTGGGAGAGAGCTTAATAAAGATTAATAAAGATTTCACATGATCAAGAAAATAGTTCTATTTCCATGATGCCCACAATACACGAAACAATTCCTGTGCCAAAGGCATTTGTCAAACGCCCTTAAAAACAGCTCTCAGAAATTTGGGCAGCTAGGATTTCAGCAAACAGGAACACAAACTAGCAAGGGCTGCTGGTTACTGTGTTGGATTGGTAAAACAGAGCATCAGCTGCCTGCAGCCACAATTCCCCCATGTCTCACAACTTGCAGAGAGCAAAGGGTTGCAGAAGTCGAAACCCTGGCAGGTCTGGGATCTTGGTCTTGTTTTTCTCATTGCTGGGTCTGAACCATGCACCAGAACAAAACAGTCAGCCTGTCTGCAGCCTGGCCAGCCTGGCTTTGCTCTCTCACTTGTGTAATTTTACAGGTCACTTTGAAATGCTGGTTGAGCGGTTTTATCACAAGGTATAAATAGTTTGAGCTACAAGAAAAAAAAAACAAAACAAAAAACCCCAAAACAGAGCAAAAGTAACTGAATTTAAAAAGGGTAAGTCAGATTTTGTTAATGTTTCTCAAATCATCTGCAAAGATGTCTTCCTTTGATGGCAGTCTCTTGCGATTTCAGGGAATAGCACAGAGCCAGTGGGGGTATCCTTTTTCCTACCTGATGTAATGTCCTTGCTTCAGTTCCTTTGAAATGCATTCACACCCTCATTGTATCTATCCTTCAGGCTGCATAAGGAAATACCTCCGAAGGTCTGATGTCTTCCAAAAATACCTTTAGGATTCATCTTCCATTTTTTTGACTGAAGATCTAGGAAATGAAAATAACATTAACAAAAGCAGCATTGTTTGCAGAGGCCTGTTGTGCCAGGGGAAGGCACTGCTATCTGTGTCTAACTATCAGAAAGGTGATACTAGATGGTTTGAGAAACATCCAATGTGGGGACAATCTACTGGGGTGGGCTGGATCAGGGAGTGAAGTGTGGATGTGGAGAAGAAGGGAGAACAAAATTAGGGTTTATTTCTTTGTCTAGATTTGTGGGCAAATTGTATCCTAAGAAGAGAGATAGCTGAAGAAATCATCTTGGAGCTTCTATGGGTAGCTCTTTGAATTTCTCTCTGGAGGGAACCTCCTCTTCATCTCACCACAGCAGCTGCAGAGAAAAGTGGCGTCCAAACTCTCTCTGATGCTATTTCCCAGGCTGTCCCTCTGCTTTGACCTTATTCCCAGCCCTGCTGTGCTAAGCCACCCTACTCTGTAGAGCTGCAGGTGTCCTAAAACCTCTGAAAAGACTGCCTTCCCTTCCCCCACTAATGCAAAAAAACCCTCTTAATTACAGTCTCTGACAAATTATGATTAAAAGATAGGTTCAGGCTCTCAGAAACTACTGGCCACTGTCCCTTTCCCTGTACCCTATCCACTATACACGTTAGCACCCTCCTTCGAACCATCAGTTCTTTGGGGAAAGGACTGTATTTTTAGCTATTTCTATGAAGTATGTGTCACACAGTAGCAACAGAGGTCGATTAGCATGGCATTGGCTCTCAGACAAGTAACTACTAGAACCTGAAACCACATAGATGTGCTCTGTGTACCTCAGTTATTTCATCCCTATTTTATCTACTGTTTACATCTATGAAATGTGAACAAACTGAGAATATGGATGGTTCAGATGAACTGAAATATCAAAATGGGCTCCCAGAAGCCTAGATACAGTAGAGGTTTGTGCTCCCATGCTTATATCATACTGAGTATTTGCATCATGGGTCTACATAGAGAAATCTAGAAAAAGATGTCTAGGCACAGAGGCAAGGCTATTTTGAGCACTGGGAATTGAAGAATGAACTGATGGGGAGCTCAAATTGGATTTAATTTGTTACATATTCAAGGGTAACCCACTGACTCCCATAATTTAAAAAAAATCTATTTGGTCTAAAAAGAAACATAGGGTGGAAAAAGTCTTTTTGTATTATAAACTTTCTTCAAAGGGATTGTTTAATGCCCAGGTATCAAGACTACAAATGAGATAGCAAGATAGATATTGATGTGCTTTTGGGGTGTGGGTATTTGTTTTCATCTAAATCTCTGGCATTCAGAGCTGAGCAAATATCAGAGTGAGCATAGAGCGTTCCAGGGTTTTTCCTTGTGCAAGTAACAATCATTTACTGGCACTGTCTGATGCTTTATCTCATGTTTGCTGAAGTGGGCGAAGCCAAGAGGGAAATTGATGCAGTTGCTGGGAGAGCTGTTAGTGTTCACTCATGACTCCAGGTATAGGCATCCTGGCCACATCCAGAAAACACTGTAGCTTTCTCTTGCATACAAGGCGTGAACTCCATGGCTCTAATTTCAGAATTTAAGTTTTAATTTGGTCATGCATGAGGAGTATTTTCCTGAGTTGTCTCTCCCGAGGTGGTGTTGACTCTATAATATACGCATCGGTAAAACTTGTTTTATGAATACAGGTTAAGTAGATACAATTTCTCAGCTAGATGGGGGCAACTATGCCAGGACAACAGGATGCAGACACATTGCCCTTAAAGGTACCACCTTTCCATACAAGGTGCCATAAAATGAAGTTGGAAAGCACCTTCTCTGTCACTCCAGGACTGCGGGAACCAAATAAACAGTCCCTTTTTCTGATTGCAGACATGCTTTAGTCTGCCTTTGCTCTGTTTGGCAGTGATTTGTAATGTGATTATAATGTATATTTACACACACACCCTCTTAGCACTAGCTGCCTAGCCAAGCTAGGAAACGCTGCTGAAATAATAAAGGCAGTCGATCCCCTTCCTGCTTGAAGGTTAATGCTGTGTGGTGAGTGAAAGACTTCTTAAAATTGTTGTATTAAGGGAAAAAATGGGAACCAGGAGGTGTTTTAATGTCAGTGATTTTGCCAAAAAACCCTAACATTTATTTTCTTTGTTTTTGCCTTTAAACAAACTCCTGTTAAGAACAATACCTTTTATTGTGAAGAGAAATAAATCTTCCACTATCAATGCTCAAGCAGGAACTGATTTGCTGTCAAGAACTAAGGATTTCTGATGGACATCCATCAGGGGAGATGAAAAGCAAAGGTAAAGCAAAAAGAAAAGAAAAAAATAACCCAACCAAAAATCCCAAAACCAAAACAAATTAAATGAAGCAGCCAGGCGCTGTGCAAAGCAAGGTGTTATTTCTGGGGCACATGGAACTTAGAAACTCATTGATTCGTGGTTAGCAGAGCTTCATCTTCCCCTTTGATGATAAAATAGACACATGTATTAGTGGGGAAATGAACACCCAGAGCTTTTCCAATGTTACTGCTGCTTGGCTGAGTAGACAGCAGTTGCAATACTTGGCAGGACAGCTTCAGCAATAAGACCTGAAGTGCAAAGGTCACCAAAACCATCAAGGTGCCAGACCAGCTCAGAAGCTGCAATGTGACTTCTTGTACCCCAGGGTGAACTCTGGACCCAGCAGTGGTGGGTCCAAGGGTGAACTCTGGACCCAGCAGTGGTGGGACCCCCAGCCATCTTTTGTGTTCATGCAAGGGTAGATCATTGCAGAGGGTGGCATCCAGGGATACTTGTTCTGCTTCCCAGAATCATAAGGACACCTCTGTGACAGAGCTGGGTGATATGGGGGTGGTTCTGCAAAAGTAAAGATGTGACCACTGGGATTTTTGAAGTCTGTCAACTGGGTTTGACTCATTTCCTCGGTGTTCAACAGGAATTAGATATTCAACTGTTCCTCAGGAAATGCTTCCCTCACCTTAAATATGGCCACTTTGTTTTCTGGGACAGAGTTAAGCCATCTAAAATAAGGCACAGAAGAATGTGGTAGCTCTAGATCACCCTCAGCAGGCAGCTGAGGCCTTGGTGGCCTTTCCGCACTGACTGCAGGAGATACCCATGAGAGTTAGACACATCTGCCATCTAAGTGGGTGTATGAAGCTAGGCAGGAAGAACTTAAACCTCTTTTTTTTTCTGTAAAATAACACCACTCCACCTTCCCAAGGCAGAGTAATGATCTAAAAGATGAAGAGATGAGGTCTGAGGGTAATGAAGACTACAAAAGCATAAAAGGGGAAAATGCTGAGCCCACTTTTCTTCATCTCCTAAGCTGCTTGATATGCTGCTGTGTCATCGTCGTCTTTTGACACAAACAGGGTCCTCAATGTTTTTTGACAATGGAGAGTTTTTTGTGGCACTTTGCAGGATCCAGCTGCTGAGTTCCTGGCCACTGTGGGGACAAGGATTATGGATTTAATACACCCTCATGCTTACCCCCGTGTAAATCAGAAGCAACTCCACTGATTTCTTTGGCGTTGAGCCAATCCTGCTCCTAACAGAGCCATTCATAAGAATCCCACTAACTTTCCATGGGGGAGTGTGGATACAGCTCTTGCCTTGGGAGGTCGCAGTCAGCCTGGTGGGGTTATCCTGTGAACAGGAGGGAAGAATCAGCCCTCAGGCCTTTCCTTTCTAATTCTGAGCATGCTGCCAGCGCTTAACCGTGTTAATAATTAATCCACAAGCCTGGAACTCCCTTCTCAGTCTGCACAGAAGCCACCACCAAGAAAAAAAAAAAGGGCTGCAAAAATGTAGGAGACCTGAGCTGGCTGCCCATGGGCTTGCCTTAGAGCACACAGTACAATGTGTGGGATCTAAACAAAGGGGGAGGCTAATTTCCTGAAGAAAGCTGCAGGAAATCATCTCCTCAGTGCAAATTCTCTGTTGCAGGTGAGAAAAAGGGGAAGTTTTCAAAACAACTGCATATTTGGATTTTATACGCTGCACACAAATTAACCTCTTTGAATAGGGTCACTCTGTTGCTATTATTATTATTTTTAGATACGTAGTTAAAGTTACAGTTAGCTTTATCCCCTCCTGTGTTATTGTTGTTATACCACATATTAATGTAGTGCTTCTGTAGCCGGGAGAAGTATGGTTGAATTACAGTAACGCGCTACAAGCAGGAGGAAAGTGCTGTGGTTTGGCTGGTCCACTACTAGATATACACCAGCACATCTGGACAGGAGATCATGTGACAAGTAGGAAAGCCAGAAACATATCCTGGATACTATAAAAAATGAGTTCTGTTAAATTAAAAAGGCTTTAAATATTGGCTCAGCTGGTTTCTGTATAGTGTTTTTAGTAGTTTTGGAATGTGTTGCAAGATTTGTGATCATCAAGAATTTGATTAAATATTGCAAATCCATTGTGTTGCTAGTTTGTTCTCATGGGGTCTGTGCATCTTGCCAGTTCTCCGGTACTCATGTAACACAAGCCATGACTTCTGATTCCCGATGAGGACTTTGTGTCCTCAGAACAACTTCTGGGAAAAAAAAAAAAAAAAAAGAAAAAAGAAAAGAAACCAAATACACACAACACCAAGAAGAAGTCTCTGCTTTTGCATAATGTTTTGGACACTTCCAAGGCTATAGCAGGTTTTCAACTGCTGTAGGATGCTAGACATGACTCATAGAATCATAGAATACCAGAATGTGCTAGGTTGGAAGGGACTTTTAAAGGTCATCTAGTCCAACTCCCTGCAGGAAGCAGGGGCATCTACACTAGATCAGGTTGTTCCCTCTGTTAAAAGCCAGTCTGTTGGCTCATAGAAATTTTAGTCCTCAGTCAGTTGCTAAATTTGACTTATGTCTATTCACGACCTTTTATGATGTGAAGTTCTGCAAACAGCTTCATGGCTCTGCAGGCTATCCTACTTTCTTGCTGAATGACCTGAATATCCTGGATAGTCTTTGCTTCAGATCTAGACACAGGTCATGATGTTCTTCCTTTCTGCACATGTAAGCAGCTGTCTTACTCGAACAGATTGCGTTTGTCCAAGAAAAAATGCACCAGCAATATCAATAAATTATTGCTGTGACATCACAAAAGAAACCACTGTAGTATCATGTAAATAAATGGCTGGAAGGGATCTTAAGCCATCACTGTGTCCAAGTTCATGCACGGGTATTAGCTCCTGTGCAGAGGAACAATAGGAAGCACAGGGCAGCTTGGCTAAAGCGTGATCTTTGGTAGACCTCAAGCACAAGAAGCATACAAGCAGTGTACATGACAGAAGACTACCAGGATTGGTATATGAGAAGAGCAGAAACATATTAGGAATAAAGTCAGAGAGGCCAAAACACAAAATAGGATTAAAGTAACACTAAACAGACAATGGATCAATAAGCCATTCTATAGAAACATCAGCAGTAAGAAGAGAATCAAGGAAAGCTGGCCTATTACCCAACAGACAGGAAGAACTACTGTCGTAATGCTGACAGCAAGGACATGCTTAACACCTTTTCATTTGAAGGTCTAAGATGATCAAAATCATGAACAAGGAGTATTTCCACAATTTACTTATTCTTAGACTGGGACTGAAGAACTAGGACCAAACTAGATCCCAGTCTCAGGAAAAACCCAAACAAGCAGAATGTGGTCATTGGGAGTAACTGTTTCTTACAACTGATCCACTCTTCTTTCACCACAATGCTTGCACAAGCAGACATAGCCTGGGAAAGCAGGATAAAACCACCTTACAAATGTTAGCAGTTATCTTTGAAAAGCCTTTGGCACAAATTTGAAGAACTGAAATTAGAAATAGAGAACAGAGAAGCCAGTTTACATTTTAGCCCCAGAAAAAAATCTAGAATGTGCAAGTGAACAAATTATTACACCTGGAAAATACTAGGGAGATGAGTAGCAGCCAGCAAGGATTTGCCAAGAATAAGCCAATCTAGTATTCTTTCAAAACAGAACAAGTCTTTTGATTGGGGAAAGTTGAAGCGTTCCATAATTCTTTTTCACTTGCCATTCTCATAAGCATACTGAAGACATAATCCAGGGGAAATTCATTTAGGTGTAAAACTGACCAAATTATTCTATCTGTGGAGTAGGTAGGAATCTACCAGAATCAGAAGACTTGTCAAGAGGTTTCCACACAGGTCAGACCAGACCATGAAATGGAGAGTAGATGCATTGAATTTGCAGAGGGCCTAAGGCTGGAAGAAATTCCAGACTTGAAATCTTAAAAAATCATTCAGTGCTATCATGACATCGTTGTTCTTGTCCTCTGCTCAGAATGACCATGCCAGAAAACACCTGGGGAGCATTTCTCTACTTGGTGCCCCCACTCTCGTTTAGTGCATGCTAGAGATTCAAGGTGTCCTGTTTTTCTCCAGCCTCGGGATGGTACCCAGAGAAGATCTCAGAGTCCACAGATAATTGCCAAGAGGAAGAGTTGTGACTTAATCATCCTGAAACCTTCACTTCATCTGCAGGAGTACTTACATCACAGTGAAGTCTTGGGTCAATAAGCTTACATATTTTTTTCTGATTCACACAGAGTTCACTTCATCTCTCCTTCAATCAGAGCTTCTGATTCTGTAAGTGATCTAGATGCCAGCTGAACAAGATAAGGATTGGCAATGCTCTGATTGGTTACTCAATGGGCTTGTTTGAAATGCAGTGAATGGGGCAGGGAAGGATGTGATGAGCAACGCAACTATCTATCACGAGATTCCCACATACATGTTGTCTGAGATATTACTGTTACACATTCCTTTGGAGAACCATCTCACACGGTGTGTACATTATGGCTTCTTTCAGAGAAGTTTATGAGAATCATTGAGCTCCATGTATTAGTTACTGAAATGATTAATAAGGACCTAAAGGTTCACATGCACATACTTCCATGTTAATGAAGCCCTCATGCTTAATGCATGAAGCAGAACACAAAGCTCCGGAAATAGTTCCCCTCAAAGTTCTTTCCAATGCTCCCATTTTTTATGCTATAATAGACATTGATTTATTTAAAATCAGCATAAAATATGTACCAGCTCAATAAACCCCAAAGAGGTTCTCAGACTTTCTTGAGTGTCCTCATCAGGCAATAAATCACAGAAGCAATAAAGTATGTTAAATAGCTTAACCAATCATGAAGTGCAGAGCCATCAAATGACTCATTTAAATGCTTGCAGGACATTAACCAAATAAGAGATACTGGAGTCTTTAAATATATATTTCTTTCTCACACTTATACAATTAGTATGGAGATAGGGCAGTGGAATTCTGGGCCATACATAAAAAATTTATAACAAAAATTATTTTTCTTATCTTTGTAATTGAGAACTACTATATGCTATATTTACTTAGCAGATATCTACTCAGAGTGTTTCACCCTGAACTACAATATTTGAAAGCTTAAACACTTTTACTGTCTTTCCACAGAGGAAAGGAGGTAGCTTTGTCACCTTAGAATAGGGGAAATGTAGGACAGATAGATTAAATGTTAAATCAGTAAAGGAGCCTACATAAGACATTTTTAGGATCTGCAGGATCTTCAACGTCTAAATGTTATAATTGAATGTTAGCAAGACATACATTCCCTTCAGAAATGCAGGTCCTTACGTTTCAGATGGGAGCCAGTTTGCTGGTTAAGACAACTAGATCTGCTTAGCTTAATCACTCTTTAGGCCTCACTATTTCTGTCAGCTCCATCAACTATACCTAGAGTTTAAAGATCAGTTTGCAGGTAGTCATCTACATTTACATGTCTTAACCTGAACCTGGATCCCTTCCCAGCAGACATTTTACCTTCTAGAACATCATCAGGGTCTTTGGGCAATGAACTGAATTCATGTGGCAGCCTAAGACCTGCATCTCACCAGCGAAGCGACTCTGGTTTAGAGATTTCTCAAGGGAGGCAGCACCAGACCCATTAGCCCATCTTCAGGACTGTGTCCAGAGCTGTGACCTTCTTGTGGGTTTATTTGGGCCTTTGAAAGTTGAGTCAGGTCAACACGGGATAAAGAAGTAACGCTAAAGTTCCTCTTCATGGAGGCACATGCCTCTCAGTGTGGATGTTTAGGGTTATGCTATTTTACATAGTCTGACGTGGGAATCCAAAACTGAAGCACTCCCTTTTGCTGCAGAAAAGGTCTGCAGGGCATTCACACAGAGATTTTCTCACTCTTGCTCTCCCTCGGGTTCATTACTCTCATTTGATATGTAATATACTTAAGAAATAATATAAACATTTCTCATGTTATATGTGTGCATATTACAGGAAAAGAAACAATCTTTATTCTTAACATATAATGGGTCAGAACTGGCAAGTAGGTATTTCAAGTGCATACGCTAACCACTAGACAAGATCATCTCCTACCCACCTTCCTGGATTCCTGAATTTCCTCTGGCTGAAGAGTCACTTAGTTCATTGCAGACATGAGTCAGAGAATGAGCCTACCCCTGGCACAGACGGTCAGAGAGTTCAGGGCCAAGTGCTAATTTGAGGCATGAACAAATGTGACAGTGTAGATGTACTCAGCGAAGGGGACAGGTCGGCTGATAGGCACCAAAAAATAAAAGGTCTGTGTTGAAAGCCAGGAAAAAGATTTAAATGGGGGGGCTTTCCACACCAACCCTGTGTGCACTAACTCAGGAGTAAATATATTAAAGGGGACCCTCTGATACCAGTTCTGATGCAGCAATGGTGAAACCCGTGATAAGCAGGTGATAAATAGAGGGATTTTTACAAGTGTACCATCATCCCACAGATTGTTCAGCAGAAACCTTTTTGAGTTAGAGGCCACAGACTGTTTGCTAAGACAGATATTATTTCTGAATCTCATCTTAAGCCCATTAACACTTCTAGTCTCTAACAAGTTCCCCCACTTAATTACATTTTTGATTAAAAAAAAAAATTTCTTTGATCTAAACATGCAGGCTGATGATTTCCTATAATGTTTTCCACTTTTCATCTTCTGAAAAGTGAAAAGTAACTGTTTCCTATTTGCATTCTCCACAACAGTCCATTTCTACAACACTTTATCGGTTATCTCTTTTCCAACCTCTCCTTTTGCAGATACAGTATCATCCCTACTGCTCTGATGCAATAAAGCACTATTCTCTTTCCTGATGCCTCCTTTTTTTCTGTTGAGAAGAGGTGACCAGATCTGCAGCTCTCCAGAAAAGTTTTATGCTTATAGTTTAGGCTTTGCAAGTTTTCTCTTTCTGTCTGCTTTTTAGATACCTGACACCCGTGTTCCTAATTTTAAATGCTTGCAGTGACTCCAGGATCTTTTTCTTTTTTTCCTGCTTATTTAGAGCATCTCACTGTTTATGAACAGTAAAAGCTATTTTTTCTCCTCCAGGAGCTTTGCTTCACCTTTTAAAATCATTTTTTCAGATATGGAACTTAAGCCTGTTCTTTATGTAATAATTTATTTACTTATTGCACAAGCAGCGTGCTTGGTTGGAAGCTCAGGTGAACAGAGGTGGCCACTCACTGCACGTTTTGTATCTTATGGCCTCAGATAGGAGTGCCCTGTTTGTGATAAGAGTCCTGTAACACCTACCTTGAGCTAACCGTGACGTTGGAAATTACCTAATGCGTACCAGGTATGTTCAACCTGACAAGAGGATGTGCTGGCACATGGGATGGAATAGGGTAGCCGTATGTGAGAGAGTGGAGACACATTGGGCAGTAAGTCTTAGGCACAAATTCAAGTTTGGTTAAAAGTGCCCAGGAAGGGAGCTGGAGGGTTTTCATATGGTTACCATCTCATCTGTTCCTTACCTTACACTCATCTCTATTGCTTCTTGTGCTTCCTTCCCCACAAAGCAAAGTCCCCTGCCCTTTCACAGCCACCCACTGTATTCTCACTCCCTTCTAACCCTCACCCTGCCTAAATAACATCTCATCTGAATTCCCCACCTGCCCATCCCCTCCAAACTCAAGAGAGGATCTGATCAAAACTGAATATAGATGTGATTTGCTTGAGTGTAAAATGTTTGGTATATCCTCTAGTGTGCACTTGCACATCAACAGTTTTCCCTGGAATGTCTAACCTCAGTCACTCCCTCCTCAGCCCTGCTCCTGCCTCAAAACTGCTCTTGCACTTCTTGGTGGGTTTGAAATTGTGTGCTCTACCACCAAGGCATCAGTGTTCCTTTCTCCTCACTGCCAGGCCCTGAGGCACTGTGGCTGATTGGCTGATGAAACCATATCCCTTGTCTTGGATCAAACTGGAGAAACAACAATTTCTGCTCATTGTGAGGGCATGGAAATCCTAGTTATGACTTCTCTTACCAGAAATCCTTCTGGAAGAGATAGAGGTGGGAGAAAAAAAAAGATTGTGTCTGAAAAACTGCCTGCAGGAGAAGCACAACACCTGATAAAACTAATGGTGGTGTCTTCTAATGCAGCACAAAGAAACTTGGACCCTAGGCTCTGCTCTTGTACTTTGGCCAAACTCCAGCTCTTTCTGTTTTAAGTGGTTTTACTTGAAGACAGAAGTAGGTACCAACTAAGGAGTTCTTGCAGTTGGACTAGTGATTGTTGCAGGCATCTTCCACTCTTTCTTTCTTTCTTTCTTTTTCTTTCTTTCTTTCTTTCTTTCTTTCTTTCTTTCTTTCTTTCTTTCTTTCTTTCTTTCTTTCTTTCTTTCTTTCTTTCTTTCTTTCTTTCTTTCTTTCTTTCTTTCTCTTTCTTTCTTTCTTTCTTTCTTTCTTTCTTTCTTTCTTTCTTTTTCTTTTCTTTCTTTCTTTCTTTATTTCTTTCTTTCTTTCTTTCTTTCGTTATTTCATTATTTCTTTCCTTCCTTCCTTCGTTATTTCTTTCTCCCTTCCCCTTCCCTTCCCTTCCTTTCCCTTCCCTCTTCCTTCTTTCCTTCACACCCTCAAGCCTGTGAAATGACACTCCAGACCCACTTTCTCATTCCTCCAGGATTTNTTCCCTATTCTAAATGCTTCATGACAGAGATGAAGACTTGATGTAAATTCTCTGAAAATCGGTAGTTACTTCACCACCATTCCAGTGATGTTGGCAAACCTCAACAGGCAAGGCACTATTACTAAGTCTTTGCTTGGAGAAAATTTCTTTGGCACCCACCATTCCCCTGTCCTTCCAACTATATCTGAAGGTGTTGGCTGAAGAATTATTTTCTTCAGACCCAGTTTTCTCCCTGTGTGTATGAGTGTATACTCTTATGTGTGTAGGGAACAGGGTGAGTTATTTTGGCTTGACTTCTCAGCCAGATTCCCAGCTCCATTTGCACAATCATTGTAAGTGTTTCCACAGGATTATAGAATGCACTGGTCATTCCAACTTTGGCTGTGCTATTTGGCATGTTGATGGTTGACTCCTCCTCTTTCCCAACCCTCCCAGAGACTGGATTCACTCCACTGAAGCCGGTGGAATTGCAATAAAATAAAATCAATGTTGTGGAGCAGAAGAATCAATCCCATCTGACAATATTTCTTTAACAATCCACAGAGTTGGTATAGTTCAAATTCTGGCAAGTGGCATCCTATAGATTACATCCAATACCACCATGATGTGACAAGCCAATATCTACTTCTGTACATTCTCAATAGGAGCAGTGGGACTTGACATCTATCTATTTTTATTTTTGACCCGATATATCTAGTTTTGCATCATAACAAGCCCAGAGGAAAAGAAACATAAATAGTTGATGTAAGTATTAACTAACCAAAATACTTATATACACACACAGGTGAGCACATACACACATACCCAAACCCTGTTCAAACCACCATGTTGCTGCAACAGATGAGATTTACCACCCACTCAAACCTCTGGGCATGAAAAAGAGTCCACGAGAACCTATTCCAAGCTGGGAGAGTGTAGGCTCCTGTCTCCTCTCCATGCAACCCTCATCTGACAGGAAGGAAATTAATGTAATAACACTGAAGAATTTTAGCTGAGCAACCAACCAGTGCTTCTACATGGCTTTGTTGTATTTACCACTGCCAGGGCAATGTTCAAAAGGACTTCAAAACAATAAGATGAGCCTTGGGTCAATGTAGCAGATTTCTCTCAGATTTTTCTCTCTCCCCTTTCCAGAGGAGAAGTTGCAGAGGGAGTCAGTGACAAAGAGCCAAGGTTTGTAAGGTTTTCCCGAGAGCACAAAACAAATGTAGGAAACCATGGAGGGGAAGACCATAAATCAGGACCCAAAAGGATGCACTGTCCACAGCAGCAGCTCTGAACCTTCAACAAGACATTTTTCCAGCAAGTTTTTTGGAATTTTGGTGGGCTCTGACCTGCAGTTTTCACTTCCAAAATAACTTGACTTTTCTAAAGTGGTAATTTCATTTTCATGATAATGCTAAACTCAAGCCACATGTGCTTTAATTTAAAGCAGGACTCAGGCGGTGGATGCTGCCAAGAAACAGTAGAGAAACATGCTTATTCTACTAGTTTGCTTGAGGCATTCAGCATTTTTGAATGCCTAGGCAGAAATATAGTTTTTAAATAAGCCAATCCCAGAGAGAGAGAGAAAAAGAGAGAGAGAGCAGAAGAGGGAGGGAGGGGTAGAAGAAGGTTGCAGTACATTTTTGCAGCTTTTGTTGCATTGGCTGGATAAATAAGAACTGATGACCTGGCAACAGAACAAATATTATTTATTGCCTTCACTGGCTTGCTTTATTTCTCTTTTTTTTTTTTGACAGCAAAGGTGTTGCCCAGACCTCTTCTCTTTTCCAGACATAAATTGGCATGTTAGACTTCATCAAATGTGACTAGATTGCTTTAAATATACACTTGGTTGCACAGCTCTTTCTACTAATTAAATCCTAGGAAGGGAGATGTTTGCAGTCCTTTTGGCGGCATTTTTAGGATTGTTTCAAACTCTTCGGGGAGGCCCAGAAAAGCAGCCTTGTCTTTTTATTTAGTGAGAGGGAAAGACAGATACAGGAGAGAAGGAGAGAAGAGACTGGAATGAGTGGACAGAGAGAAAAAGGATTTTTTTACACACACACCCCTGCCCCTTCTCCAGAAAGCCAGAAGACAATGCTTTTGGATTTGTGGGCACTTTGTGTTCAGTGAGAAGCCAGCTTCTTTTTCCCATTAAAGTGCCTTCTGACTGCTTGTATCTGTCACTAGAATTTGGCCGCAGTTCTCGAAGTGCATCGCTAAGGCAGGAAAGTGTTATTTAACTTGTGGAACACATTATACAGCCATGAGTGGTAAAAGTTAAATATTTCAGGGTCAGATCTTGGTTTTTAGTGACTTCTGTTTGACCTGCAGAGGCTTGATGCTTTCCTTTGCCAGGCTGCCTCAATTTTAGATGTTCACAAAGCACATGTATGTGCTTGATAGGAGGTACTGGCATTTGCAAAAAAAAAAAAAGTCATTGATTGCCTGCTAGTGAAAACATGTTTATGATTCCATTGACTTTCATACGCTTAAACTAGAGATGCACTTGAGTTATGCTTCTTGGGAATTTTCCTCGTCTAAATGTGCATAGTTCATTGCAAGGGTTGGGAACAGCAGTATCCGCTTTGTTGTCGCACTACTGAGACTGCAGTTGCCCCAGTTGTCTGTCCCTCTTGGTGTTATGTATATGATACAGGGCAAATTATAGCCAGAGACACATGGTACTAGAAATTGGCAAAATTTTCTTTTTTAAGCAATCTCATTCTGGTCATTTTTTTCTGACACTTCCCTCCCTGCTTTGACACACACATGTGGGACAGTAACGCTTCAGTCAAGGTTTCTTCCTCTGCCCTACTCCCAAATGTTAATTCCTAAACTTTCTGATCAGTGTCACAATCCAGACCCCCTACAAATCTCCCCAAACTGGGACACAGCCATGTACAGCTAGGGAATCTGCCAGGCTGTGGAAGATATGCCAGCTTCTCTGTGCAGAATCAATTTTCTGTTTCCACAGTGTCAGACCATGTCTGAAGCTGGAAGTGGGATCAGCATGAAGGATGCAGGTGGGTTCAGGCAAAAGCTCTTACAAACTCCAGGTGCCGGCTGTGTAATTAAAAAACCCTCTACCCTCACAGGTTAAAACTCAGGTACCCACATTGGTCTACCCAAGACAAGTTTTTAAAATCCCTTGAAATAATAACCCATGTTCTCAAAGTTTGAGTTTTGATCTTAAAGAAAATAGAGGGTGTTTTAACAAAGAATTTCTAATTTTGAAGGGCTGAGATTTGCCTTTCAAACAATTCTTTCCTGGCCCTGAAAGAGGCAGCCCTAAGACTAGTTGTTTTATGGCGAAATATCTTCAGTAAGAAGTATTTAGAAAAGGAACCACAATGCCTCAAGACAGACATGATTCAATGATTTCTCAAAACAGGGATTTTAAATAAATATTGCATTACATCTTTCTGGTTTGGTTTTGTTTTGTTTTTATAAGCCATCAGTAACATACATGTAGCAGCTTCCAGGAAGGATGTGCAGGTAGTGAATTATCCATAAGAAATGACCAGGGGCTGAAAGCTCAAAGCTTCCGTCTCTTGCTGAATTACCTGGCTGGCAGGCTGTAACAAACATACATGCCACCCACACACTGTTTTAAAAGAATATTATTAAGGTTGCAAATCAATTCTTAACTCAAAAAATGAACCTTAAATCATTTCCCTTGTGTGTATGAATTACATGTCTTTAATTAAACGAACACCTAGTATATTTTCCACCACCTCATTCAAAATGGATGGTGCCCTCCTAATTCAATAGTTTGTTCTCTGCTTATTATCTGAAGTGTGACCCCAGGCCTTATTTACAGTACAAATCTCATTCCGAAGACAGAATTATTAATTTCCTTGTGGCTTCTCCTGTGGGCTTCACCACCGCAGGATCCACGGGCTTCACAAACAGTCATTCATCAGTCTTCCCAAAATGGAGAGGAGGGGGAGCTGTCATCCCCATCGGTCTGCAGGAGAACCGAGGCACAGGAAGACTGATGAAAAGCGAGATCTAGGAGGGACACGGTGTGAGACACAGGGCCTGATCTTGCATGCTGAGTTTGGCTGCAGTCAGGAATGGTCACTGCTTCTGCAAGACAGGAGCTATGATATTATCAGATATCTAGAAGATGAGAAATGCACAGTTAATGACTTGTGGGGGGAAAGGTTGGTTTCAGTGACCAAAGGTCACTGAAAGGGGACACCGGGATAAAAGTGAATCCAGCTCAACTAATTTAAATCAAGACACTACTTTCTTTTCATGCAACCTTCATTTGCTGTTCTTTTCTTATCCTTTCCAGGATTTGAAAGCACTGAGATAGCAGTACCTTCCCTCAGAAAATCGGTTCCCAAAGCAGAAACTCCTTGCAATGAATGAAGAGGAGGTCAGTGGGAACTGTAAGAAGTCACTGAGTCATTAAAATCTGCACAAGCACTACTCAGGCACAAGAAATCAAACTGAAGTTGCAAAAGCGCTCTCAAATTTGGTGATTCTTAACCTTCTTATCTTTGTGGAATTAACACATTTTTTGTTTCATTTCCTATGTTTTTAAAAAGGCAGACTGCAAAAGTAGACTTTCCTGCAGGAATTATGGTCCTGGCATCCATATAGGCCATCAGCAGGGCTGGAACCTCTGTATCATCCGCTCAGTCTTCTGCGACTTGAGATAACAATAATTGGTCAGAAAGAAGCTTTGGGGAGGTTGTTTAACATCTTAAACTGTGTGAATTGTGATTTATCAAAAGCCTGAAACCTTGCCAGTTTTGGGCAGATTCTCACGGGGGAATGAAAAAGATTCATCCCATCCAGAGCAAGCATCCAGCTGTAAAAATTGAAGTTCCCATTAGAAATCAAAGAAAATGTCCCTAGAATTTAATACCAAAAATTAATTTATGTGCCTTCTTCTTGGAAATGGCTAAGCCTTTCACCCTAAAAAGTGTTATAGACAAGCAACCAAAATGCAAAATATGAGTCCCAGAACAGAATCTTGGGAAAGTCACTGTGAACTGAAAATTAGAGTGTTTTAGTAATATTTGTTGGGCAATCTTAATAAGTATTATGACGGAGGATGCTTAGATGTTTTTCTTTCACTAGGAGCCAAGACATAATCTTAGAGATGACATGTCACAAGAAGTTACCTTTTGTCCGTGCTTTGTTGCAGTTCACTTGCAGCTGTGCAGATGAATCAGAATATGTGATCCATTTATGAGGCAGCTTAGTATCTCTGCTTGACTTTGTAGTACTTTGACTGCTCTGGTTAAAATGATGAGAGGAATACATGCAATGGAAAAACCTCAGGTCATTACTACATCTATTCCCACTCCCACTCCTGGATGAGACCTTAAGTCAGCCAATTGCTTTATGGCATCTAGATAATTGGCCTAATTTTCTGAGGTGTGAAAAGATTACTAATCCCTCATGTTTGACTAGCACAACTGGAAAATTGCACATCTTTGTTGCTCAAATAGGAACTGAGTTGCTGAACTGGAAACCCTGTGACTGAAAATGTTTGACCTTGCTCTTGAGGTGTTCAAGGCATTATCTCATCTAAGTTGTGCAAAAGCCAATGAGAAATTTGAGTAGTTTGATGTAAAGCTTCATGCCTGCAGACTGAACTGTCTCTTGGGGAGACAGCTCTATGGTAGGTCAGAAGCCAATTTATAGTTGGTTGTTGTCACCAGGATTCCTTCTAAAGAGCAAATTTCACCTGCTGTAGGACACAAAAGAAGGATCAGCCCATGCACACCCAAGCAGTGTACCTCCCTGACCCCCGTGAGCTACTTGCCAAAATCACCATACAAATGAGACCTGCCCTACCCAAATCAGATACATCAAGGAGCAAGGGAGTGCCAGGAGGCATTCACAGGTGGAAAAGGTTAACATCTCCCTGTGGGGTCCTATTACTCATTTCTAAACACCGTGCTCAGTCCCAGCACAGGCTGGGATGCCCGTGGTGTGTGGCTTCCTTGGCAGTTAGAGGGACGACTTTCTCAGTAGGTCCTAGCGTGTGTGTAGCACCAGCATGGAAGTCACACCTGAGCAGCTTTGGAGCAAGTAGCTGGAGAACCCCACATTGACAATTTGGGTATTTTCATTTACATTCTTCTCATATGCCAGCTAATTATTATCTGCTGTGTAAAGCATGGTGTTGGCTGCAGTTTTTATAACTAGTAATTGAGTGGGGTTCAGACAGCATTTTTTAATGAAATTGTTCAGTATTTTTTGACAGAAATGATGATTTGTTACAAAATCCCCCTTTTTTTAACTTATGTCTCTGAAAAAAATTCCAGTTTAAACACATGAAGTGTTCTGAATATTTTCCCCATGATGGAGTTTGACAAAGTGTTTGAATTTTGAGCAGTTAATGTTGTTTTTTCCCCCCACATTTTCAAATTGTCAGCAAAATAAAAATATAAAGAGAAAAAAATATTTTGCCCAGTACTAGCTGGAAGATCATTTAGACAGATGCTCTGTCAACAACATTTATAGAATTTAACCCCTAGGGTGTTATATCTATGTTTCTCAAGGTCTACTCTATCATGGCTTGCCATATCCTTTGGAGAAATTATAGGTAGACCATTGAATTAATCAGGTTTACTTGATTTCTGCCCACTGGAACTGGAATAAACAAAACAAATGCTAATGTCTAAACCAGAACAACTGCATGTCTCTCTGATGAATTAGGAAAGCCAAGAAGTATGTATTTTTTTAAAACAAGAACAATGGAGAGCTGACATTGCAAAAGGCCTGATAAATGATACTATATTGTTTTCTTTTCAGTGCTTTCCACTGTTGCCCACTTGTTTCAAGCCCAAAAGACCAGCTTCAGAAAAGGAAATCTTGATTTTAGTGAATGCAACAACTTCCAGTCAAGCTTGATGATTTATTGTTTCACTCTATCATTAAAACCCCTCTATCTGGAGGCCACATTCTGTGAAGAGCCTTACCAGACATGTTAGGATATTTGTGAGGAGACTTATTCAAGGTAGTTAAAAGCAAACTTGTGCTAGCAGTGGAATATTTAAGTCATCTAGGCATCCAACAATTTGTTTCTTGGTCATCTGAGCTGGATCTGCCAGGATGTTTTCTTGCAATGTGATGGAATAAAAAAGGAGACCACTATTTTAAAACATGGTCGTAAGCAACCAATAAAATAGTCCATTTTCCCTCCCTCTGAAACACTTGCAAGTCTAGCTCTGTAAAGGTTAAATAATTGGTTTAACCTGATCCCTCTATGACTCTCCTCTACCTTGTGGGAAAACTCCTGTAAGCTTATTGTAAACATAATTATGCTGTGTGGGCTTTTCATTAATCTAGCAAAAAACCACAAGATGACATGCATCAGACTATTTTTTTCCCTTTCTGGAACTTGCCTCTTCTTGCAGTTGCTGCAAGATGCTTATTTGTATATTCTGAGCTTTTTTGAAAATGTATTGTGAGCTAAATCTTCTCTGTTTTTCACATTCTGAGAATTAAACAGGAGGTGTCACCGAATTAATACTAAGGTGTTTAAGACAGACACTTCTTCAGCCATTACGTGACAGACAGGAATCTCTCACCATCCTGTCCCTGGGCTTTGGTGGCAAGTCAAGCAGCAATATGTTGCTTGAGAATGTGAAATACAAAGACTAGAAGTTACTCTTACCAATGTTTCTGAGCAAGGGGACACATTGTATGTCATCTTGGTGGCAATGAAGTCTCCTGAGTAACATACAGTCTGCAAGCTGTCCAGGTGTAGATCCTTTACCTTGCATGTGGCAGGCAGCAGCCTTACTACACTGATGCCTAGAGACCCAAAATTACTGGCATGGGGCGGAGCCGATGAACTAAAACCAACTCTGTTGGGCTACCCAGGGCACCCAGTTGAGATTATTCTTCAGGGAAGCAATGGGACATCTGGGAGCCATTGGCTTCTCCTCCTCCCAAGGACTTTTGGAGAGTCCTTTCTGCTTTCTAAAATATGCGCTAAGTATCTGATGATTCTTTGGGGATTTTGGGTCAAGATGTTTGGAAAGCAGGGGCTTATTGTGCTGGGTTTGTGGCGGGTAACATGGACTTTTAAGGCATGTTCATTAAATAAAGGTCAAATCCAAGGATATCCCAATTTGCACATAATTGCAGGCTAGTTGAGCTGTCCTCTGCTTTCTCATTCTCCTGGGAACCACATAGGAGTATCCTGAAACCTGAATCTCTCCCATGATCCAGAAGTTGAGTGTTGCAGGGCCAGTGAGTAGAGACATGGGCTGGAAACCACCCTGCAGTGTAAGACCCATTTTTCCTCACTGTCTTCATCGATTAGAGGAGAAAATAAATAAATAATCAAAGAATAGTAACACTTGTCTGGTTGTCTAAAAGGACATGGAGGGACATGAAAGAATAACATTTGAAAAGTGCTTTAAATTGCCCTGTTAAGTATACTGAACTAACAGAAACAGATTCTTTTTCTCTCCAAAGTGAAGGTGCAACCAGTTCTTCAATATGCCTCCCAACGTGGGTTTGTTAGCATGACCTTTTGCACAGAGCAGACCTGCACTCGCATCATCTGCACTACAGCTACGGCCCCAATTCGAAAGCAGCAGGTGGCTCATGGTGAGCAGCCCGGCACTTTCAGCAGGACTTACGGATCTGTTTAGGCACAGCACTGCACTAACGAAGCTGCTCAGCTTTCAAGTCAGATCTGGCTCGTGTCCAACTGAGCAGATCTGCATGTAGAGGCCAGTGCAGAAAGCCCCACAGCTGGTGCTCCTGGGGTGGGAGCAGGGACAGTAGCCCCTTTGTTAGCATCACCCAACATGATGCATAATCCAGGTCAGCTGCTGGGGTAACAGTAGTAGCACAGCTGCTACTTCCAACCCAACGTAACTGAGGTCTAGCTGCAAAGCAGAACACACTTTAAGAAAAAAAAAATTATTTTTTAATCCTACGTTTGGGAATCAAAGGCTGAGCTGCAGTTGATGTTGAAACAACCATCGTTATCATCATCGTTAGACAAATATGGAGATGTATAACAGGATTCCACTCCATTTGCACTATTACAGACAACGTAGATAGTTTGGGGGGGAAGGAAGCAAAGAAATGCTGCACTTCAGGAACTTGTTCTGCAAATCAAGCTGTTTAAGTCTCCCATCAAAACCCTGAAGCGAGCTGACTCGATGGTCCAGAGTGGATAAGTGAGAACTGCAGTATCTGCCAAACAGCAGAAGAGAAAAAATTGCCATTGTTGATTTTCTTTTTTTTTTAGACGAAATCTTGCCAAACCAAACTAAATTATTTTTCTGGCACAGCAACAGACCTTTTGGATAAGGGAGAAGTGTAAGTGTTTTATCTTGCCTCTAATAAGCTTTTGATATTGTTTTAAACAGCATTCTTCGGAGCAAGTCAAATGGAAGAAAAAAAATTGCTGAGAAACTAATGGTGGCAAATGCTATACTCCCTACCAGAAAGTGTGTCATGAGCAGAATTTTGTAGTAGTCTTCTGTGGTAAAATTCAGTGCCCTCATGAATGAATTGGAGATAGAGGAGAGAAAATGCTCTGTAAATACACAGAACGTGGATTATGCAGGCATCCAAAAGTGAATTCTGAAAGAATATTCATAGACCAGAGCAGACTTAAACTAATTTCCAAAAAATAAATAAATGGATGGTAACAAATTTCACAAGGACAATAAGGAATATTATTAATAAAACATGTGATGCAATTCTTCTGCTCCTCCTGGTTTGGCTAAATTGAAATTGAATTACTGTGTTCAATATGAGAAATATGTAGGCTGGTGGCAAAAGACACACAAAAGTTCAACGAGAATGGTAAGAAGTCTAGGAAACATGACCTGCAAATGAAAGGAATTGGGATTATTTAGTCTCTTTTTAGAGAATATTGCAGAGATGTGACAATGGCCTTCAGATATGTTAAATTAGCAGTGAAGAGGAAAGGAGCAAATAGTGCTCTTGCCTAGTGCAGGTAGAACAAGAAATAATAGGTTTAAATTGCAACAAGATTTAGGATAGCCCATGGGGGAAAATGTAAACACAAATGTAATTAAGTACTGAGATGTATTGCTTTGCGAGGCTGTGGAGTCTCCAACACGGGAGGTGTTTAAGAACAGGTAGAACAAGCATCGGTTAGGAGTTGGGAACAATATAGCTATCATTTACCTACAGTTGGTTTCCCACAATAGACTAGATGACCTTTCAAGGCTTGTTCCATCCTTTTAAAATTTGAGTGGGGGAGAGGGTGTAACGTTAGCTAGAGCACAGTAGGTATGGAGCAGAGCTGTTAAGAACATACTTATGTCTATTATTAATGTGTGACTTTGATTAAAATACAATTTTCCACAATAATCTTTCCTCATTTTTAATTGCTTATACTCAGAGTTATTGTATTGTTCTAATTATCTCTGATTTGAGTATTTCTTCTATGCAGACCTTCATACATCCAATTAAGTAGTTCCTTATTTTTGGGACAGTAAGATATCAGGGAGGCTATAAAATAAAATAAACATGAGGAAGACAGCAGAAGCTGATCCTTATTCCTTAAAATCCACACTATACTGAATAATAATTTTATATGAAGATTTAGGACTTCTGCATTTCCACTTGAAGATAGTTTTTTTCCATTAAAAATTCCAGTTGTGGAAGAATGGGTTAACTTTACCTTCCTAATAATATTGTTCATGTCTTAGGCTACATTACCTAGTTCTTCAGTTTCCCTTCTTGAAGATGGAACTTAACAGTATTACAATAGAGAATATAATAATATTTCATTGTACTGGAGCAACAAAGTCAATATAATAAGTACAAAGACAGAAGATGCAGACCACAAGCCAGGATAAAACCATGGTCTGTCTGTAGGCATAGTACCTTAGGCTTTTTGTAGGTCTTGGCAGAAGTACAGAATACAAAAGGCTATGCATTTTTTTAATATTAAACAAGACTTGACTTGAGTACTGGATATATATATGTGTGTGTGTCTGTGTGCCTTAGATTAACATTGGTATATAACCATGTTCTTTGGATGAACCTAATACGGTCCTTCTCCATGTGATCTGAAGTTCACAGCATAAATGAAATTCCTCTTTTCTTGAGGACTGATTGCATATTTGACTGACTGATTACTGTGCAAACAAAAAGAGATGTCATAGAAAATCCTGCCCTGAACAGTTATGAGGAGTGACTCCAAGAAGCAGAGTGGATGCCAAACACATTGCTCTGCAGATCTTTTCCGTGGTTTCTTTTCATTTTGGATACAGTACTGGTGGATTATACTTAGAATTTATTTTGAAACTAATTATGTTTGACTGTTTATTATGTATCTAAAAAGGCAAATGTCTAATTTCCACTTTTTAATATTCCTATTTCATATTTTCCTTAGCAGATTGCTAGTGAAAGCACTTTAACTAGAAAAACTATGACACATCATCTCAAAAAAATAAAGATGAAGGTGATTTTTTTTTTCCCCCCACATTTGTAGAACATTTTTCCATACACTGTTTTGGATTCAAAAGCCTCCTCTTTGGGACATGTACCGCAAGACTGCAGGATAAACCAAAATCTTCCTTGGCTGTTTTCACAGCATGTTGCAGGAATCCCCTATAGCCTTCAGGACAGAGCAGAAAATACTGAAACAACATTTCAAAAGAAATAAATCCTTCAGAACGTACTACCCCAAAATGAACCTCACCTAGAGTCACTCTTTAGACCACAGAGATGATCAGTCTCAGTTTTTCATAACCACCACTTTGATGCCCCTGCTTTTGCCTTAGGTATTAGTTGTAGGTACTGCTGGCTTTTTGATTGTTCTTTTAAGTCAGCGTAGGTATTTTCCACTGACTTTATTGGTCATGGGATCAGGTCCTTTAAGAATAGATACAACTTGCTAAGGGTTTCATTAAACCAATGCATTTATTGGGTCCAGACTATCTCACCATACTCTAAGGCCTGCAAAGCTGAGGTATGAAGGTAGTTTATACTCCCTAACGTGGTCAACCAATTATGTCTCTCCTATTGATGATGTAGGTAGTATTGAAGGGCAATACTTCCATGCAACACCTCACTTAAAGTGAGATGAATCTACCTATTAAATACTTGTGCAGTTGAACTCCCAACTAGAAGCTGAGAGACATGGTTTACAGTGGTGATCACTACTTATACTACTGTGTCTCCAAAGTAGACCCGGAGAAACTTAAAGTTGCTTTGTAATGCTTTTGCTAGTCAAGTGATATTTGATCATAAAAATAATTTTTTCCCTAGTGCTGATTCCTTTTATAATATGGCAGGAGCTGTGGTTTATTAATATTTACTATTTTGATTAGTTTAATACTTTAACAGATACAAGGAGGATTGAGAAGAAGAATGACATCCAACAATAGTCAGAGATGCTGTAACTTTAAATAAAAAATGTCATCTCAGACCCATGGCCTTTAGTTTCTGTAGTGCCTCTTAAGGCTTATCCTTTTATGTAACCTTTGCCATAAATTAAATACCTTCTTCACCAGCTGTAGCAAGCAAAAGATGATTTTGAAAGTTATTCTCTGCTGTAAGTCATATAGAAAATGTGTATTCAAGCTTCACACAAGGTGGTGTAGGACCAGGAGCTAAGTGCTTTGGGCCTGCAATATAATTGTGGTGGTTTAGCCCTGGCTGGAGGCCAGACGCCCACCAAAGCCAGTCTATTACTCCCCTTCTAAGTTGGACAGGAGAGAAAATATGTATTAAGAGGTTTAGGAGTCAAGATGAGGACAAGGAGAGATCATTTTATCAGCAATGATATGAGCGAAGCACACTCAACACAGTGAAGGAAAGAACTATTTTAATTTATTACACTACACTAAAAAGAACAGTGAAAACCGGAGTCGGGAGCATGACTAAATCTTAAAACAAAACACGCTGCCCCCCTACTCCCCTCTTAGCAGACTTTATTCAGAATTTTGGTCCCTTCTTCCCTCCCATTCGCAGTACAGGGTGGGGCAGGGACTGGGGAAAATGGGTTCTCAGTAGCACCTTCCCCCCACCCCTCCATTCTAAGCAGAATTCCCTTTAGCCATGATTTTACTCCCTTCTTCCCTCCCCACTCGCAGTACGGGGGGGGCAGGGACTAGGAAAAAAAATAATGGGGTTCTCAGTTACTGCTTCATGACCTGTTTTCCTTTTCCAGATCTTAAAACACCTCTACCTCCCCACCCCACTCCCTTTTCTTAGTGAAATCATGACTTCAATCTAGTCATGATTTCACTCCCTTCCTCCCCCCGATCACAGCACAGGGGGGCAGGGACTGGGAAATGGGGGCTTCAGTCAGTTCCTTGCAAGTTGTTTTCCTTCTCGTCTCGGGGGGGAAAGTCCATTCCACACACCCCCTCCCCCTGCTGCACCGTACGGTCCCACCCACAGGAGACTGTCCTCCGTGAACTTTCTCCAACGTGAGTCTCATCAGCTGCTCCACCTGGCTCCCTGTTATGGCGGGCAGCAATAAATCACAATGTCTCTCAGTCCCAGTCCTCCATGGGGTCACCAGCCTCCCCCCAGCAAACCTGTTCTGGCGCAATTCTCTCTCTCGCTCATCTCTGTAGGTTGCAAGTGCTGGCAGGGGCTTGCTTCAACATAGGGTGTCTTCTCAATGTCTCCACCTGCTCCATCCAGCATGGAGCCCCTCCACGGGCTGCAGGTGGGGTCTCGGCCTCTTCCATGGGGTTTCTCCACAGGCTGCAAGGGCATCTTTCTCTCCAGCACCTGGGGCGCCTCCTCCCCCTCCCTGGCCTTGGTGTCTGCACAGCTCATTACATCTTCTCACTCCCTTCTCCAGTGGCAAAATGCAGCTGCTTCCAGGTTGCTTTCTCCTATATATGATTCTCAGAGGCGCTATGACTATCTCTCATTGGCTTGGCCCTGGTCTACATTGATTCTGGCCTTGGATTGTTTACACTTTTGGAGCTGCAGATAATTCCAGCAGCTCCTCACAGCTGCCATCTTCTGCACCCTCGTTCTTTTCCCAGCACCCAACCACGCAAAACTGTGACAATAATGAATACTTTGAACATTTTATGCAAGAAAAGGGTAACCTGTGGTGGGGGTTTTTGTTGGGTTTTATTTGGTTTGGGTTTATGTAAATAAAAAAAATAACTGTCATTTATAATACTGACCCAGCAGAGTTTGCTGGTTAATAAAAAAAGTCCTGTCTTCCTCTAAACATATTGATTGCTCTCAAGAGTACAACTGTTAAATACTCCCTTATCATCAGCAGTGAAGTCATCTAAATTTTGCTTAGGGATGCTCATACTATTTGCCCCAGCTCCTTTGAACCAAAATCCTTCCTGGCTATTTATTCTTTCCCTAAAACAATGCTTCCTTCAATTCTTATGCTGACATCAGCTGAGTAATTCAGGATGTCCCTTCAGAAATATCGATGGATTAATCCTCATAATGACCATAAAACCCAGGATCATTTTATTTCTCACCCGCTAGAGTGGGGAATTGAGGTATAGCAAAAAAAAATCTTTTTACCCAAAAGACAGATATATACAGTCTTAACAGTGCAAAGCCTCAGCAAACAGAACCATGATTTGTTTTCTGGACTTCATGTCCATGTTCCAGCAGTAATACACCACCTTCCCTTCCCTATGTAATACATTCCCTCTTCCTTCAAACATCTGTCCCTGAAACTCCTGCTTAGTGTAAATGCATTATAATCCTTAGTTTCAATATTTCATTCAAGTCATCCCATAAACAGACACTTTCAAGAGTAAATAATTCCATTTTGCATCAACCCCTTTTGGATGTGAGTCATTCTTCCCATGTATCATATTTGCAGTCAGATGCTTTGTGCTTTCCAGTTGAAACATACCTCATGTCTCAGTAATTATTTAGGAATCAGTATCTGCTTTCTATATATTAGTGAAGGAAAAGCTTCCAAACTTTCTCAAAAGCTTTCTTGCATTTTCATCACAGCCAGTTCAATAGCAAATCTGATTCTTATTCATATAGGATAAGCATGTCAAGTTTCTAATCCCAGTACAGTCTTTACTGCAGTCCTGTTATTTATTCAGTTTATCCCATGTTTCCATTGTCTTCAAAAAGTGATCAGGCAGGGATTGAGCTGAGGTTTTGGAATAGATTTTCACTGGCATAGATAGCAGTGAGGTGCCTAACTCTGGGACAGTTCACATGAGCAAATAATAAGGCTGTTCAAAGCCTTTGGGGATTTGAAAATCTCTTCCCAATGCCCAGTGCAATAAAACAACCTACTTCATACTTACCTGTAGGATGTGTGTCTGGATGAGATGGCAGTGCAAAAGAAAGTGTGTGCTGTAAACTCACACCTGAGTTTACTTCACAGCAGCTGCCCTGTGTAGGTAAGCCTCTAATTATACAGCAAAGGTGAATAAACTCAGTGCTGTCACCAGTTTGCCAGACTGGTGATCTACCAGATCACATTAGATTGGAGATTAGAGCTCAAAATTAATTTCTTGGCAATGTGCTGGCAAAGTCTGGATATCAGTTTGATATTTGCAGTGTCAAAGCGCAATAGTACATCATGCTCCTTATAATATTTTGTAAAACTCTTGCCCCATCTGTGTCCAGATTTCTGCTGTGCTTTGTTTTAAAACCCAGGGAGGAGAATCCACTTAAAGCTTGGAGTTTTGGAAAAAGCTTATGAAGGGGCGATCAAATTCGGTGGAGTAAGAGGATCCTTTTCCTGCAACCTGATCATTTATACAGGATTTTGACAGCTAGAAGGAAAATGACTTCTCTTTTCTTTTAAGCCTGTTTCTGATCTCAGAATCATTTAGGCTTTGAGAGCATCAGGCAGGCAAATGATGTCATAGTTTATTCCAGGAGCACCCTACAGTGACTGAAAGGACACTTGGCACAGTTGTGTCTCCTCCCCCATCGATTTTAAGGGAGTATCCTCAGCTCAGGATGGCTTCAGTGGCTCAGCCCCACAAAACCCCGTTCGCTATCGTCACCTGTGGGCAGGAAGGGATGACTGTGGAAGTCAAAGTCAAATAATTCTTCGATGCTAATTGCCAGGTCCTTTTTGGAACAAATGAAAAAGAAAGAAACCCCCAAAATATTCCTGAATTAAGAACAGCAGGGTTCAGATTCAGTACTCATTTAGAGGGAGTGGAAAGTGAAAGAAGATAGAAGAGGCAGATATGCAAAAATTTGCTTTTGGCAACAGGGCCTTGACAGATAATGAAATCTAGCTCAGGAGGGCAAAGGGAATTTGCTTTAGTTTATATGTGAAGTTAATTTGTGGTGGTGTGGTGTTCATACATTTGAGTCCACTTGATGACAGTCTACATCTCTCTCAGTTCTTACTACACCGTGCCATGTAAACCTGAAGATCTAGGCAAAGTTATAATGGTCCGGCTGGGTGTTGCTACAGCCTGTTGCTGCTATGTTAAGTGTTTGGCACCTAGAGTCGGCAGCACCTTAATTCATGTGGGACACAGTGTAGGCTGAATAATAGATTCCTTGCCTCACTGCCAAACAGAGAATTTTATTGATCAACCAGGATTTCGATTGATCCATGTTCAACAAACATATTTTCCATCAGCAAATCCTGCCTCTTTGAAAATGGAAGCACTTTGCAAACGTGTCCCCCTTTTGATGACAAACAGGTGAGGGCACTTTATGTCTGAGTTGTGCAAAAGCTGTGTTGAAATCCATGCTCTGCCTAGTTCATAGTCAGGATCTGAACTCTGTCAAGTTTCCTGTTTTCTTTCATTTTTTTACAAGGTAGCAACTTTTAGATTTTTTTTCACAAAGTTCTTTCTGCCTCGCTTGAGTTGCAAGGGCTTGGGGTGCTCTGCTATTCAAGTACCTGTGTAGAAGCTAGTTCTCTGATAGCCCAATAACTGCTTACATGGCCAGCTAGGAATAAAAAAACAAAATAAATCCTTTTAACACAAAAAAGAAAAGATTGAAGGATTTCATAAGAGTGACCCAATGAACTGTATGAAATCCAGGCAAGTTCTAGTCACTTCTTCAAAGTCTAGAAGAGAACGGAAATTTGCAGATGAAACACTGGCATGACAGTTGGGATCTCCCTGCAGACGGAGCACATAGGTGCAGTGTATGGATCTCATCAATGGCAGATGCGATCAGGAGCCTCTTTGGTTTGCGTCCATTCATGCCTTGCCAGTTCTGTTCACTTTGATGATAAAATTCCTTCTCACTGCAATTTCAAGGAAATGGGGAGAAAATGCACAAAATGCTTTGGAAAATTTCACTATGGCGTTTAGAACAATTTTCTGTTAAGCACTCGGTGTTCTGTCTCTAAGGGGGATTTGCAGTGTTCCAACCAATACTAAACGGGGAACTAAACCGACCTGTCACTGAAAGTAAAATGTTGACTCATGTTGACGTTTGAGCCAAAACTCTTAACAGGCCCTGGGAAGAACAGCTAAGATCTCTTGCATCTGCTTCCTATCTGGAGGTAGAGGATATTAACATTTGCTTTACTTTTGACTAAGAAGAAATAAAAGAAAAAGAAAAAAATTAGCACAACAAACATGAGCCTGAATTAAAAATAATGAGTCTTTTCAAATTTATAGTGTTTCTCACAGACACTTAAACTCACTGGAAAACTAGCAATATTTCCCTAGAATCATGATGCTATTTTTAAAAACCCTTTTTAATCTCATTCATAAGAAATTAAAGTCTACACAGCGTTAAGAGTGGTGAGCTGGGGAAATACTATGAATTCTGCAGTAATATTTACGGCTTCCAATAGTTAAAGTAACAACACCCGAATTCATGGGTAAATCTGATATGGAGAAAATTTTCCTGGCCCTGTAACTGATGATGCAGGGGACTGTAACTTCTGATAGCTGCAGATGATGCATGTCAGCTGCGTTGAGGAGATAATGTAATAATATTAAAGGCTAAAATGTTTATGATAAGTGACAAGCTGGTCATAAAACCTAACACATCTCTCCAAGTAAGACTTCTAGCCTTTTAGGAAAACATCCTTTTAAGACATCTGGCAGGAAAAAAAAAAAAAAGAAAGAAAAAAAAGGTAAGAAAAAAGCACAGCCATTTCCACCAGATCCTGAATGTTAGGAAATACAGTAGATCTAGTAAATCTACTAAATATGTGACCTCCCGATGGTAACAAATTGTCAGGCTCTGAGCCTTAGTTTCCCAAACTCTGTTGGAGGTGACTGAGAGTCGTTTCCAAAATCTTTCATCTGGGATGTTTTATTTAATGGGTTTTGTTATGTGGGAACTGATTAAGACCAATGATATGATAAGGTCTGCCACTTAATTGGCAAATGGTTTGACTTAATAAATTTGAACTGAGACACTGCCAAGTGCTATCAGACAGTGAAACCAATGTATCAAAAAATCCCCACCAAATGTTATGCTATGGAAATGGGTGGCAAGATCTGGCTGGGTCAGAATCCGATGGACCTAATGTGAGAATCACAGAGTGAGGTTTTGTGGTTGGCATTATGCAGAGAGTCAGTCTATGTGATCTGTGTGGTGCTTTCTGGCCCCCAAAAATATTAAACCAAGGGATGTTTCGAGGCTTTTTCTGAGGGTGATGTTTAAAATGGCCTTTCTTATGTCCACTTTCACTCTGTAAGTGCAAGGAATTCACTTGCACTCATACTAGTGAGCTTTTAGCTGCTCTCATCAAGATCCTGCAAATGTTGTCTTTGGGAATAGAGCTAAATGTATTCATAAACCCTTGCAGGAGCAGGCATTAATCAGAGCAACCCTTTCTAAAAGGACTGCATTTAATTAAATTAATTATGTTTCTTTGTATTTAATTAATTCCATGCTTCAGGGTTTCCACTGGATGCCTAGAGAGGCCAGGAAGATTTTTTTTCCCACCTTTGATGAATAACTTGGCTGCTGATTTTTTGGTGTTTATTTTTTCCCTGTTTTTCTCAGATTCATCAGAGATTGGCGGCAGTCTGACATGGGACATGAGGTCATGTGCACTGTTGCTTCCCTCTTGATTTCTTCTCGTTCCTATTCTCAGGTTTAAAGTACTCATCAGTTACAGGTCCAGGAAAATTTTCACAATATCATATTTGCAATAATTTTGTTCATTGACTGGATTCCTTGTGCATTTTCATTTGCCAGTGTCCTGCAAGTGAAGTTGCCCGAGCCCAATGACTTGAGTATCTTGTGGGTTCATACTGTGCAATGGTATGACTTTCAGGTTGGTTTTCTGTCTTGATCAATAGGTCTGATTTTTCTGCTGAGTCTTGGTGAATATAGCCAATGACATTTTGATCTCTGCATAGAAAAGGCCCTTGGGGGACCTCCCAGGCTCAGCAGCTGTGACACTTTTACTCACAAAGGAATAGATTAGGTCATTCAAGTGATGTCCTCCAGTCTTATATCCCTGATATGGCTCAGCATGAAGTCAACACATGAAATTACTGTTTGCTTGCAATTCTTGGGCAATGTGCATGTAAGAAAAGACAAACTACAGAAATGGCAACTAGTTGCAAATTTTAAGGAAATTCTAATGCAGGCCTCAATAAAGATAGATGATATATTTATGCAATTATAGGCTCCAATTACAGTTTCTAGCTGCTGCCACTCTGTGAATGGCTTTAGCACTGATGCATAGTGCAGAGCAGTGCATGGTTGCCATGCTGCTGAGGAAGATAAGTTCCAGCTCCGGGATGAAAGCTGGAACCAGAAATGGTGGGGGTGGGCCCTCCTCATTGCTGGCATGAAAACAAGCTGGAGGTCAATGCTTTTCCTCCCTCCAGGAGACAGGGATACAACCAAGTGCTCAGACTGAACGTAAACCTTGTGATGATAATTGTGGTAACAGGGTGTCTGGGCATGAATAAGGATTTGTGGTGATCATAATTAATGCAGACTGTGACAAGCTACTTTGTTCAGAAAGTACCAAAATTTTATTTTGCATTGGACCTAATACAGAGATCATAAAACATGGCTGCTTTTTTTTGCTTTTTTTTTTTTAATTTAAATAAAGCATGTCCTTGACTACAGGACTTAAACGTGGGCTTTCTACTTTTGAAATTTTTTTTTTATGTGCACTTACAGAGACGCTCATTCTTTAGAAAAACCCAAAGGAAAGGTCAGCTTCCAAGACCACCTAAGGCACAAAGAACATAGGGATGGGATTGCAGAAATGCTGTAAAATTTCTCTGGATCTGTACAGGACAAGGCTTGATTTAGACTGGGGCAACAAAGACTAGAGCCAGGGCCCTTAGGCTGAGTAGCAGGTGCTCACTGGAAGTTCAGGGGACCAGGTCTATGGATAAGAGATGTAAGGAGAGAGTAGCATAGTTCCTCCGTGGCCCATCTTTCTGGGTTCTACCCTGTGGAAATCATTATTTTAGCAGGCAGGTCTTACTTTGAGATGATCCCAGGACCAGTGTTACTACTTCCTTCTCAAAATCTTTCTATGTTGAGGTAGAGAGAATCACAGAAATGCTCTGACACAAGTGCTCTTTGGGTCAGTTCACAAATTTGATTGAGTTTGCAAATGCTGTGATGGGACTAAATGTGTAGTGTTACATTCTGGAACTTGTGATCAAAGGCTGTGTCTCCATTCTGCCAGAAATACTGATCTAGGGAGGAAGGGAAATGGCTGCTGTTAATGTACCGTGTCAAGTGTGACTTGCGGCAGTGCAGGGCTTTGGTGTTCTTAGGACTCCCTACCCATATCCAAAACAAACTCCAGGATGAAGATCATAACTAAACAAAAAAACTTTTCTGGCTCGAGTGAAATTTCTGCAATAAGGCTAAGGACAAAGATTTCTCAATGCCCAGGCTGTGCTGCAGAATTAAATTCACCAGAAATTAATAAACATCACGAAACTCACCATCTTCTGCTGAAATGCAAGATGTCCACCCCTGAGCTGCCGCCTCTAACGCGGGACAACCAGCAAGCACTTAAAAATATTCCTTGGGGAAACAAAGCAAGCAAAAAAATCCCCTCCTGCACACACTCGTCTCCTGGGAAAAGCAGGACAAAGAGCAGACAGCAGATGACAAATGCCAGTCACATCTCTGAATGGGCTACTGGAAGGCTGTCACATGCTAAGGTGCAGAGCCATGTGTACAAACATACAAACACATGCATACCAACATACGATCTGTCAGCCCATCATGAGACAAACTTCATACCAAAGCCAAGGGGGGATTTTGCCTCAGTAACCTAATGCCTCTTACTCACAGCCTCAGCATTCGTTGCTTTCAAACTGTAACAGTTTGTCATTCAGTTGTTGAATTTAACTTTTTCCAGTAAGTTTTAAAGAAGAAAAAAAAAAAAAGCAACCAAAAAAATTCCTTCCTTTTAACAATGCTGTCTCCTTTTTTAGATTTGCAGCTGAAGAAGGGTGTGTTCAAGGAAGAGAATGCCAGCTTCTTAAGAAAGCTTTTATTTAACAACAACAACAAAAAACCCCAACAAAAAATCCACCCCAACAACACAGGAAAACAGTCCAATGCAACAAATCAGAAACTAAATGGTCATGTCAGTCAAACAAAAATACCCCCAAAAAAATCATCAGATTCTTAAGTAAAAGTTACAGATAGAGCGAGCCAGACGCCAAACTGATTTTATTATGCCTCCACTTTAGCATAAATAGGCAACTGTCAAAATACAGCATCTTGTCATTCAACAAAGTGAAATTCTACTAAATTGAATCAAGTTGAACAGAGAGACGACTGTAGTTTAGACAGGCTCTCCCTCCCCTTCTGACATTGTGGGCCTGCTTGGCAGAGCGCTCAGGTTTCAAATGAAAGAAATGTGTTGGAATAGAGCAAGTGATGAAAAAAATGTCCTTAACAGGAACTTCATTAATTAAAACCCAAGAGGCTGACAAGTCTTGAGCTAGGACCTTGCAGTGTTGGGGTGAAGGGTATATATTACTCAGAGCTACAGGTCAGGTTTATCCCCTGCTCCTATTATCAGGACTGGTGGAAGTTTCTCCTGTAATTTAAAGAATATTCACTGTTGGAAAAGAAAAGAAACACGACATCAACAAAACTAAGAACGCTGCACTTCTGCTAACCTTAGGGCAGTGTGCAGCTCTCATTATTTATAAATAACCAGGCTATTAATATTATTATGTTATACTGGTCCCCATCACCAGAGTGTCTCTCAAAGCACATAAAGCGGATTAGTCCCAGACTGGTGTCACAGCAGTATTCATGGTCTTGGTGACATCCAGCATTTGAAAATCCACCTTGGACAGGATAGTGTCTTGGTTTATTCCCGACTTTTCAGCTTCCCTTAGCTTTCTGTAACTGAATTTGACTTTAGGCTGGCCAAGAAGGCAGGTAGAGAGGGACTGCCTGGGGGCTTTTGAACATTCCTCTTGCAATAGCAGAAGAGATGGTATAGAAGAAGGGGTTCAGCATTTCATAGAATCATGAAATCACAGAATGTGTTAGGTTGGAAGGGACCTTTAAAGGTCACCTCGTCCAACCCCACTGCAGTAAGCAGGGACACCTTTAACTAGATCAGGTTGCTCAGAGCTACATCAAGCCTGACCTTGAATGTTTCCAGGGATGGGGCCTCCACCACCTCTCTGGGGAACCTGTTCCAGTGATCCACCACCCTCATAGTGCAGAACTTCTTCCTAATGTCTAATCTAAATCTTCCCTGCTCTAGTCCAAAACCACTGCCCTATCGTCCTATCACTACATTCCCTTACAGTCCCTGCCCAGCTTTGTTGTAGTTCCTTTTCAAGTACTGAAAAACCTCTATAGGACCTCCCTTGAGCCTTCTCTTCTCCAGACTGAACAACTCAAACTCTCTTAGCTTGTCTTCATAGGGAAAGTGCTCCAGCCCCCTGATCATCCTCTGTTCTCCTCTGGACTTGCTACAAGAGGTCTATGTCCTTCTTGTGCTGAGGGTTCCAGAGTTGGACACAACACTTCAGGTGAGGTCTCACCACAGCAGTGGGGCAGAATCATCTCTCTCGATCTGCTGGTCACACTTCCTTTGATGCAACCCAGGATGCAACTGGCCTGAAGGTCAGATGTACCTTGTCTTCTGTAGGACCCATAAGGCTGATTTTAGCTTCAGTTTTTAGAATTTTTCTGCCTGCCTTAATGTGACATGATAGTTTGCATTGTAGAACCCTGTGTTCATTTGTCTCTCTGCAGTTTTGTCTGATTTTTTTCCATGCCATGCACTCCCTTGAAGATTAATTTCTCTTGAAGTGTCATGAAAATGTTTCAGCCCTTTGTATGTATACACCCCAGAAAATAAATACTTCTCTCAAACAAAACGTGAAGAGACTACGGGGTTAAATAAAATAGGAGGTCTGGGGTGAAATGGCTCAGATGATTGTATCCTGATGGAGCCTGAAAGCAAGGAGATAGAAGAGACGTTGGTGGAAAGTCACATTCCTGGGCATTATGTAGCTGCATGAACCAGGCCACATGCTTCCTTCTGCGACCTTCATCACTCTATGTCTAATTTTAGCATGTGGTGATAATGAATTTCTGTGATAATGAAGCAGGGACAGACATCTTTTCAATCAGGAAACATTTATGCATTCAAATGAATCCCTGCCTTTTACACTGACAGGGTGATCTAAAAGCAGGGAAATACCACATCTTATTGGGAAATATTAAATGGAGGGTTGTTCCTGAGGACAGAAAGTGGAAGTCAGGAATCAGTGTTACCACCTAACTCATTGCAGTCCTTTGTAACATACCAAAAAAAAAAGATCAATAGGCCTTGCTATGAATGTCCCATAAACCTGAGTATCCGTGGGATTAACATGAGATAGAGAAAGAAGAAAAGAAATATTTAAAGTTGCAATATCAAAAAGGAGATTATAAAAGAAACTAGTCTGTTTTTAATATATTTATTTATTTATTATTTTAAACTTTAGTTTTAAATTAGAGTATTTCACACATAGGAGGGAGCATATTTTTTAACAAAACCCCCAATATCTGGAAATTCCGACTTTTTATCATGGACCAGACAGATCTTTCTTCCCTTCCTTCTGCTGGTCAGTCCCAGTCAAAAACCAGTTTCCAACACCCATGCTCAATAACGTATGTAGAATAAAACATTACACATGCTACACTATGAAAGAACTGTTAGTAATCAGACTATTGAAACCAGGGGAGTAAAAGGAGTCTGACCCATTTGCCAAAGCAATAGGAAAATGTCCCCAAGGCTGCTGTAAAAAGAAGAAGAAAAAAATCCAATGAGAAAAAAATTATTTTGCTAAACAGAAATTGCTTACTTATGTCAAGCTCTCTTTGGGCCAGAGGAAATAGCTAGCTGTCTCACTCAGGCTAAACGGACTTTTGCAAACATATTTAGTACATAGACATGCACCTTCAGCTGTAAGGCAGTTTAAGAAGTCTTAAGGCAAGTGGACTGGTCATCAGATGTCTCCAAGTAACTTCTCCATCTATCAGTTCAGGCCATGCAAAGGTTTACATCTAAATCTAAATACCAGCTTATAGCCTATCTCTATTTAAAACTCTTTTGCAGGTCAGAGCAGAACATATTATTTTGTTGTTGTTATTAGAAACCAGATAAGTCTCCAGTTTTGTCTGACAGGGGAAATGAATGGCTTCTGTGTGGGATTAAGTCAACAAAACTCAAATTAAGTCAGTCACCATTTTTCTACATATCTTTCATGTAAAGATTAACTTCACACCTCATATTTAATATATATAAATGCAACAATTTTCCCCTAGGATCAAAGGTCTGACCTAAGATTGGAGCTGTGCAATCTCTTCTTGAAAGCGATGACTCAGAAAAGGAGCTACTTCACATCAACTACTAAGAAGACATTATTGGAGAAGGACACACTCGAAATATGGGTAGAAAGGTGGTAAGCAGGAAGGCAATTTAATGTAAGTATCGGTGAGACCAGTGATGGAATATTTCATACATACACACCCAGTGACTCCACATTTAAAGTAATTTTGGAAAATTGGAACCCAAATCTCAAATTACTGGGAATGGGTTTCAATGAGAAACTCAATCTGAGCCAAAATTATACAGTACATGGAGCATATCAGGAAAATAATTGAGTAGTGATGCAATTGGATTCTGTGACAATGTTCTCAGGGAAGAAAGACCCAATGTACAATGGCTTTGTAATCAATAAGACAAAGGGATAGTGGGAGCAGAAGCTTTAAAAATTACAAATAGAAATATGTCATTGGAAGTGATTAAACATTATCACAGACTACAAGGAAAGCAATGAAATAGTCACCTGTGGATCTTTTCAAGGGACTATAAAAATGTCAAATGTAGGTTTTAGCCAATACAAAATTATGCCATTATCAAAACTAAAACTATCAGATCCTACAACCAGGTTACCGTGGATAATTTGATAGGTGCACCATGATATTAAACATCTTTTCGTTGCCTTTCTCACCTTGAATTCACTGTATCAATTACATCTACTGTACACTGTAGTATTAAATCAACTACAGTGTCCCCATTCCCAGCCTTGAGCATCAGTGAAGCTATCAACCAAACCATTGCACAATCAGCACATGGTTGTGGTGCTTTGGCTCAGGTCAAGGGATGATGGTGTTAATATTGGAAATGAATTGCAAGGGTCTAGTTTAAATGTCAATGCAGGTTACATATAGGTTGCATACATGATGCCCTAAATGAGCTGAAAGGGGTTTAGACTACTCTAGGAGGCGGCTGTTAATGTTGTCAGCCCGCACAGATCTTCTCTCCTAACTGAAACATACAGAGCAACCTGTTATTTATCAGCATGAAAGTGCTGCCAAGAGAGAAATTAAGACCTTCCCAGTCTCTCACACTGAGAGTGAGAGTTCTGTCTTCACAGAAGTAATATTAAACAATCTGAGGAGACTGCCTTATAGTTGTTCCCAGGCTTCTTTGTGGAGTAGCTGGCAGAAGAGATGGGAGGGAAACAGCAGAGAAAGGTGAAAGATAAAAGGAAAAGTCTGAAGTGGAATGTTCCACTTATTTAGCCGACTAAAGTTCACCATCTGTGTAGAGCTGTGTTGAGAGCCAAGGAATTTGCATGTTACAGTGAACCGTTTATGAAATACACAAATATGTATATAAATATATTATACTAGTCTTCTTGTAGCTGGGGTTGTTTTACCAGTAAAAGACCCTAATTACACTAATGTTCAGAACTTTACATAAGTCATTTGCCATAAGGAATCAATAGATTTCTAAAAATTCCTGAGATTTCATAGACAGTTTTTCAGGACTGCATGTAACATACTATTCAGCATTTACTCAAAGCTTTCATTTCTCTTGCAAAATGGGGCTTTTTTTCTTTCTCTCCAAATAGTCTCCTATTTATTTTCAGGAGCCTGATTTTTAACTATTTTATTTATTGGACTATACAACATACATTAGTATCAGCCCATGAAGAATATCACAGATGGAAACTTTCCACTTTATTATGCAAAGAATGCTTTTTGATCCAGCTAAACCTTTCTAACACAAAAAGCACAAGATCCTCTGGGGTGCTAGGGTACATTGACACCTCTGTGGGTTTTAGTGAAGAAACTCGCTTTCCAGATTAACTTTGTATGTGTGAAAGTCTGGATTTGCAGCTCTGGAGACAGAAAGCTGGGGACTCAGCTGCTGTAATCTAGTAAAGATTTGCACAAGGTGAAGCTTTGGATCCATCTGGTCACTAAATGGCAGTGTGCATAGGTAGAGGGGGACACAGGAGTAGTCCAGAGCCACCTTGCTCGTCGGCCTTCTTTTCAAGTAGTTGCCAACCTATCAACATGTACAGTTGCTTGTAAGTTTTTCTGTACCCTGAACACCCACTCCAACCCTCAGTGAAACCTTCTGCATTTTAAGGAGATTGTGATAGTTGTTCAGTGCTATTGAACTCAGAAGATCGTCTACTTCCTCCCTAAAAAATCAAGCTCAGATTGCAGTAAATAAAACTTACACGGAGGGGTCTGCCCTGGCCTGGCAAATTCAGTGTTTCCACAAATGACTTGTATGATGGGCAGCATAAATGGCAAAGTATTAACAGCATGGGAGAGGCTGCTTGCATGATTGAAGGATGGATTGGGATCAGGATGAGCTGAAGAAAGTTGAGAAAAGGTTTGAAAGAACAGTCCATAGTCTAATAGCATCACATGTAAAAGTCCAGAATGGAGTTAGAATAACCAACTGCACAAATACAAGGTGATGGTGACAGTTTTGTTGAAAAAGGTCAAGGCATTACAGTCAATCAGAAATTAAGTGAACGTATGTCAACACTGTCATGCTGTTGGGAAAAAAGGCGGCTAATATGACAAAGAGCTGGATAGTCCACAGGGCCATGAAGCACCCCTCTTACTCTCTTCAGTATCAATGTGTCCCCAGGTGAGATACAGCACCCAGCTCTGACACCTCTCTTAAAGGAATAGCAGACATTGATCAGGGAGAAGTCAGAGGACAGCAGTGAAGCTCACACTCAAATGGGAGAATGGCTAGGGAACCTGGCCTGTGAGGAAAAGCTGAAAGAACAATATTTAAGAAGACAATAATCCTGCAACAGCTCATGAAAGTTTCTTCTTTATATTCCTATTCACATGCAGTGTCCATGACATATGTTCACTTCTTCAGCAAACACATATGAAGACATTTCTTTCTGCCCCTGTCAGGGATGACTTCCAGGCATCTATGAAGAATCCTGGGTCTCCTCACCTGGACTCCTCAAAATTTGGGATCGACCTCCTTATGTCAGAGCTTTAGACAACTCCAAACCTGTCAGCCAGCAGGTTGGGCTCCGCACAGCCAGCTGCCTTACAGCTTCTGGATGAGAAGCTGGCTGGTCCCTGGCTGCTGTATACAAAATAATCTGGGTTTAGGCATCAACATGCAGATTGTTTCTTACCTCTGTGGAGCAGTATCTTCCCAGCTAAATTACAAGAGCTCTTATTTGCCTTTAACTAAGCAGGAAAATAGTCAGCTACACTAAATGCAGATCCATTGTCTATTTAGCTTCAAGAAATGGCAACTGCTCATCGTTAGGACCATCAAAGTAACTATAAGAAAATATGTACTTTCCTAAAAGAAAAGCATCTGTCTGATAACACCAAAGCATGGGCACTGGGATCCAGTCTCTGCACAGGTCTACCATTTGAACTAGATCAGACATGGATGCTCACTGCTGGGATTACTATCCAGGAGTTACAGAATTCCCTCTGCAGTGTGCAAGGTAAAACAGGTGAAGATCACAGGACCATGCACACTTCCATAAGCTAAGGCACTACTGATAAAAGCTAAAAAATAATGAAATAAAAGTGGGTGGGCATTTTCATAGCAGAACATTTGAAGCAGCAAAAAGTTTACCTCTCAAGCCTCAGTCAGATGTCTGATAAAGTAGGAACATCATAGGCTGTAAAAGTATTTGAAACACACACAGAGGAATGCACAATTCATATGAATAAGACTTAATCAAACAGGATGTATATTCTGACTATGTTGATGCATGTACATATCAAAAGATTAATTTTGTTTCCCTTGTGTTCAGTTTATCTTTTATTAATCTGAAATGTTTTAGCAAAAACAGACTAAAAAAACCTATAGCTGGGGATTTTCTGGGGTGCCATGAATTACAAGGAAGTCTTCTAAGAGTTTTCAAAGAAAATTATGTGCGTCATCAGGTATGAGTATTAGATAGCTGCATCCATTGTGCAAATAACTTTGTTTAAAGCAGGGAGTGTGCAAATATATCATGTGACTAGATACGCTGAACTGGGTAAATTGTGGACATTCCCATTTGAAAACCTGGCCAGGACTGGCCACCAAGTTCAGAATCATTTGCAAAAACTATATAATAAGTAAGCATGAGCATAGAATATGGAATAAATTCAAGGGAATCATGGAATCCAAAAAATGAAATAGGACTTATTGGTTACATTTTCTGGTGAATTATTAGGCTGCACTCTGCACACAGGAAATACATCTTATAAAATAAACTAATTTTTCTAGAAAAAAGTCTTAGGGTAGACTTGAACTACAGTGAATCTTTCAGCTGGTTGAACTGATTATATCTCCAGGAAAATGATTCAAGCATCTGTTTATTTATTTTTTCAGTTATAATAAATTGCTACTGAATTTAAGAGCTGTGACTCCAGGTGTCATGTATGTGTACCCATTTATGATCAGATTATTTCCACTCCAGTCCCTTTAGGCAATATCTGTAATGGAAAACTTCTCTTTGAGGTGAACAAATATTATTAGGTTAGACCTTGAGTTTGCTGTGATCATGATCAATCCATGCAATGAAGCCAAACCCAAAGAAACAATTTTTAAAACTATGTTGAACAAGTCATTGTTCAACAGGGCATTGAGGGCAACTGAGGGCATTGCAAAACTGAATAAAGGTGAGACCTGGAGAAGAAAATGCATTGTCTTGTCTCAAGCATATCAAGCATGTTCATCAATCCTGTTTATGGGTCAATGTGTGTGTGTAAACACACACACACACACACACGCATACACAGACTCATGCATGCATGCATCTACATGCATATAAATAGGTTTATGGCAGGTGTCTCCAAATGCAGTGTTTCCACAGAATCTCCATTCTGTTTCTTGGCACGCATGCAGATTTTTCTGCCGTGTAAAGACATGTTGTTACGCTGTTATGAGTTTTAATTTTCTGGCTAATTGTTGACAGAAGATCATGAAATCTCAGGGCACCGAGTCAGCCCTGAGACTGCAAGGGAAAGTGAAGAGCCCAGACACACTTAGGAGCTCTTAATAATTTGCTGGATCTGAACTTTTGTTGTCTCTAGCCTTTATTCTTTCTCCGAATCTGTGATCAGAGCTGTTTTCCATGTTGAGACACCTTGGGAGCCAACTACCAACATGAAAGGAAGGATTGCTCTGCCCATCGTTGTAATTCCCTCTCTACAGGGGAGGTGGAGACATCTAAATAAAGCAAATTACACTTTGTGCGTCACCAGCCTCCTCATCCATCAAGCTGCTTAGTCAAAATCTGCGTGTATATGCCTCTAGTGACCTATGTATGGTGGAATACATGAGAGCAGGAGGGATTGCGATGTCTGTCTGGTTTCTAAGAAAGCAATGGACTTCCAGCCTAGCAAAAGAAAGCGTTCAGATTAGTACACCGCAGCTCTTTCTGATTCATTGCCTTGGAGAAGTAAGAGCAGCTTTGGCATATACTCCTGTTATTGTGTGCCAGCTATGAGAGAAGCCACACCGAGAAGCCTGAGGCCTTACACCGTAAGCAAAAAAAAATTAAAATAAGAAACAATCCACCACAGTAATTGCTTCTTGTTAGTGCAGCTCAAAGCCACAGACTGCAAAAGGTTAAGCTTTTGGTATAAAAGCTAAATAGAGTTTGTCATGTCAGTCCTGTATAAATACAGTACTCTACTGTTTAGTTAGTTGTTTAAATCCTCCTCTTGCCCAGTGCCTGGGCCTTCTGTGAATGTCTGAACATGGGAGAAGCTTTCTGGTGTCAAATGCATTTTGAGACTAGCCATTTATTTTGCTTTGTGCTTTTTTTTTTTTGTTTTGCTTTGTTGTTGCTTTTTAAATTTTTATTTCTTATTCTTTTCACTGGAATCAGCCTTCTACATCAAGTGAGCAGAAGCTCACACACACACACACACACAGAGGTATGCCCAAAACAACACCACTTGCCAAAGAACAGGTCAGGTCCTCAGGACATGAGTTGGTGGGTTTTTGCATTAAGTGCACTTGTCTGCAACGTGAATCTGTTCACCACAGGAGCACACCCGAAAGTGCTAACACAGGGCTCTGGGCTCTCACCAGGGCTGCCACGGAGAAGCCTCAACCCCAGCATCACCTGGGCTTTGAAACAAAAGCAGATTTCTCAAGCATTGCTAATACCTTCTCCAAAGAAACCTTTAAGCACAAGTAGGGGAACTCATCACCACTAGATAGAATTGAAACCAAGGTTATACTGGTATTCAAAATATGGACGGTGAAGCACACCCACAGAGACGTGGAGAAGTACCTTAGCTTGCATTAAAAATGTGCATAGGGAAAGCAGCACTGAATTTACATTCTTAACAGGCAAATTTCTGTGGTTACTCTCATTAACAAATTTCCTTAAGAGGCAGTGAAACAGTTAACCTCGGCTACCGCTCCCCACAGAAACTGTGCATAAAAAGTTGTTTTCTTTCTCTCTATCAGCTTGTGTCCCAATTAACTGCTATAAATTATTCTGCAATGCAGATTCTGAGCAGTACAGTTAAGCTCGTCTCCGATAAGAAAGGTTTGTTGTTTGCAAAGATGTCATGGTTATACCCACAGTAATAATGTATCCCCTAGACGTAGGAATCTCAGCGTGCTCATGTGAATCCTTGTGACTTGCTACAGTGGGAAAATATCAGAGTTAAAGACAGGTCAGAAGACGTCGAATTAGTGATCAGCAATGCAGTCCCCTGAGCTAACCCCTGAAAACCATTGTGTTGAACTCAGAGGTGAAACAAAAGTTCAGCTCAAGTTGTTTCAGTGCATCCCAAACTCTGCTGTTCGTGCTGTACAGGCAGCTGGAAAGCATTTCATAGAAATTTCTGTAATTAAAAGGTATTTTCACTTAACAGGCTTTAAACAGATACCATTTCCCAATGACAATTAATTTTTGTGAAGCACCACATTTAAGCACTTATCAGTATGACAATTAGCATATAAAACCAACTTGGGAGTGAATGAGATCTGTAAAAGCCATTATTTTGCTAATGGATAAGACAAGAATTTCCCTAATAATTTTAATTAAAAGTACATTGTAAAAAGTGAAATAAAACAAATAGTATTGGCAATTGTACACCCACAAAAATGTGAGACAATTTGCCCTTCTTTAATGTAAGAAACTTAAAGAAATGTGTTCACCTGCTCTATTCTTTTGCTCGAAGCTATTAAACATTCAGTTACACTGATTTGAGATTGCGATTGCGTCTTCAGCGATGAAAGAAGAAAATAGATTAGATTTACTCCGGCTGTGGAGCCTGGATCGTAGCTGCTTCCAATTCACTCTAGAAGGAGTCTGAAATAATTCAATTAAAAATCCTTTTATGAACCTCCAACCTGATTTAAGTCTCATTTCTAGGGCTTTTTACAAAGGCATATCTCCATATCTACCTTCTGTCCTGACACTCCTTCTCAGATTCATGGTTTACCACCTCTCCCACTCCACCACCTGGCTGCCAATCAGACTTGGTTTCATCAAGCATGGCCCATACTCTCTCTAGGATCTCTGTTACTGCTTTGGTGGTGGGTTCTGTCCCTACTTCCTTCCTCCTACTCTGCCCTTCTGTGTCTCATTCCCCTTGTCAGGTCTACTCTAACCTCTCAAACATGGGGCTCACCTTCTGCTGCCTCTCGCTAACCCCTGTGGCCTGGAGAGACTCTTATGGCAAGTCCAAAATTTGGCTGATTTCCCTCTTGCCTAGTACAACTTCCTGTAATTTTGCTGACCTAGCTAAATATTTTTTAGCTATTACCAGGCATCTTGATGCCCTAAAATTAACCAACCCTTCAGCGCAGTTTTCCCCCTCTTCACATCTGACATATCATCACCCCTTTCATCTCCCTTTCTTCTTGAACTTTCTCCAAGTCAGATCCCACCAGTGTTTTCAAAGGTGCAACAGAACCTTCCTCATTTCTTTGGTTCCATTTCTTTTGCTTGCTTTCTATCTCACAGCACTTTCTTTCCTTCTTCCTGATACAAACATTTATGTTCCTTTTTAACACTGGTGGCCCTACTTCACATGACATCCTCACAAATCCCATCCCTCATTCCTCTGAAATTTTCATTTTCTTCTCATTCTTAAAGCACTTTCTTCTTTCATAACTCTCCTCAAAACTTCGATCTCCCATTGTATCTCCAAAGATACCAGTCAAGATTTGGGGTGCCAGCATACTTTGACTACTGATTGTCACATGGAGTAGCAGCTGTCTCCTTCCCTTGCACTGTGGTCCATAACCATCTGTTGTTTCTTGCCTCGCACTGACCGCTGTAGTGCAAGGTCTCATTACCAACACTTGGAGAGTCGTTGGGACCCACTGAGTCACCAGGAGGTGTAAGCCATCAGCCCTCAGCAAACACAAAGTAAGACAGCTCAGGTGGTAACTTCATTAATACAGGGTCTGTATTTATACATCTCCTTGTTGGGGACCTGACCCTGGAGTTCAGGTCTCCCAGGGGCTAAGATGCTATGGCTAATAATAATACTAATCCCACAAATATCAGTAAGGGAATGGTTTTGATTACAAAACAGATGCTGATGTTTGAACACAGGGTTTCAAAATCTGCTTGCATTGTAATTTAAAAGAAATGATTACGCTGTGGAAGGCCCTTTGACCCATCTGTACTCGCTCCCAAAGTGATGTGAAATTCATCCCCTGCAGAAAGGCAGTGCAATGAGCCAATTAGACCCCCAAGACCCACAAAGGGTGAGTTATGCCCAAAGAACGCCTACATGCTATGAAAAGTATATTCCTGCAAAAAAGTACCCAAACTCTGTAACAGTCTCTTTGAACACAATATAAATGCTACTGTGGACCACAGGGGTTAATCCATTACAACAAGGCAATTAGATTTAGTGACTGTTTGGAAGATAAAAGCAGCGAGTCATAATCAATCCTGAGAACCCAGACATGATAGATTTCTATAATTTCCTCTTACTTCATAGATCTGAGCATGACAAAGCGAGTTAGGGTGGAGTGGTTACAGTCCCATGTCAGAAATGCAAGAGGAATTTTATTTTTATTAAACAAGTTACTTGTGAAAAAGGAGTCTTTCTCTAGCTCTCTTTCTGGCAATCCCATTCCAGATGGTGGTACATTTATCCTTCAAACATTTTGTGGATGCCTCTTTTTAAGCTTAGAATGTCAGCTTCTGGAGGGAGATGGGAACAAAGGGCACTTTTCTTGATTCTACTATAGCCAGGCGACTTCATATTGAAGGTCTCATTCCCCATCTTCTGGCTAAATCCTGCCCAGAAGAGCTATGCTCTGCTTTCAGTTTGTTTCACTCACAACGGCTAGTGTGAAAGCATTTTCAGTCTTGTGTAGAGGTGGTATGTAGCATTATGCACAGCTAGATGCTTCCCAAGCTGAATTTAAGTTGTGGGCCAAATGATTTCCACAGCAGAGAGTGGCAAGACCCCAGTCACTAGCTGCAAGACTGTCCACAAAGCCAAAACTCCAGGTCAGTACAAAAGACTGACCAAAAGGAAAGTCACTGTAGTAGTTTGAACTGTACACACATCAGTCCACTCTGCAGCACAAGCCTCCTAACCTGGCTGGAAGAGGATCCTGGCTCTCTGACAATGTCCTCCAGAAATCTGCATGTGGGCATAAATTAGATACGTGAGGTTGGATGCCTGCTTGGCATAACTCCACTGATCTCACTGCATTGTGATATGCCTACAAAGCAAATGATCTTGTTCTCATAGGACATACGTATCAATGCCCTAGAAATGCTGATCTCGGTACAGAGTCCCTGCCCAAACTTTCCCTGGAGGCTCGAGTTAGAGAAACAGCAATGCAAGTGCAAGGCACTGCCACCCCATGCAGCATAGCTCCTCTTGGCATGTGCTACTTGGAGCCTTTTAGCAGCTGAGGGGCTGAGATTTGATCACAGATAGTGGGACTTCTGTGCCCTACTTCCGGCTCTCAAAAACTTAATGACCTATCCTTGGCAAGTCACTGAGATTCCCTCTGCAGTCAGGAGGGAAAGATCACCCAAGTGATTAGGATCAGGAGTAGGGAGAGCTTACCAAGGGCAAAAATGTCCTTAAACAAAGGGGGTTAAAGCCCTCTGAAGCTGATAAGTTTGTTTAGCTTCTAAAGAACTATAGTTATGTGAGATAAATACAAATCTAAATATGTACAATATATACATAGAGGCAAAGTATAAGTTCAGGTACCTGAAATTGGTTGATACACCTGTCAGCTAATTAGCCTTCTGCTCCCCTTTCTCCAAGAGAAAGCCCCAAATTAAGCAGATTGAGAGGCCCTCGGGCATTGTCCCTTTATAGAGATCTAAGTTCAGAAACACCGCATAGGAATTCTCACTGCCCCTGGTAGGACAACCCTACCTTCTCGTAGAATATTGGTGAGCTGCCCTCTTCAGTGAGCCCACAGCTCAGCACTGCAGGAGCAGAGCAGCAACCAAAAAGGTGACACAACTCTGGTTGTGGTATTTGGGTCAGGAGAACTGGGCTTGAGCTACCTCATTCACTGAGCCATTATTCAGTGTCTTAAGTGACACATAATCCCCTGTTTGACAACTGGCTTGCATATCTGTGGTGATGTGACCATCTAACTGCAGTTCAAGCATTCCTCTTCTGAGTGTAGTTTATTAGGGCTTTCAGCATTTTTTCTTACTAATATAAGAATATGTGAGGAGGAAGAACATGGTAGCAATTAAGTGCAGCCATGAATTTTACGAACAGTTTGCTGGAAACCACATTAATGACTTCATCAAGTCTAAGTGCATACATCAGCCCAGCAATATTTACTTGTTAAAATAAATTTAGTGCTCAGGAAAGATGCCCAGCTGACAGCCGTGAGGACTGAAGCCCTCTCCTAGCCACAGAAAAGATAGACTGAAACTGGTGGGTACACCTCACCACTTCGCCATGCACATGTGGGCCTCAAGCCTGTTTCAGAAGGGTCACCTCTAGACTGGCAGAATAACTCAGTATTACATCCTTTGCTGCTTATCTCTATTTGGAAGTGGTTCCTGTTTACGCCAGCAGTAATATTATCTTTAGTGCTACAGTGACCAGAGCCGGGATTTTCTTTCAAACTGCAGATGAAGAAATCCAATTACAGCTCTCCAAGAGTCAGCACCATTTTGATGTATCTCTGCCTAGTAGGAGCTAGAGGCTCTGAACTGCCTGTTAAGTCAATCTTTGCTGTCTATTTGCTGTTGGTTTTTTATTGATACACACCTTCGTGTCTTTTTTCCAGGCTGGCCTGTGAGTTCGCAAGAAGTTTCCCATAAATATCTATAAACCTATACTATTTTCATTACTTTGGTTCCCTTCTTAAATATCTCCTTTTCTATACTGTCTAACTTGAAAAGAAATCCTATCCTAGTCCATATCATACTGACCAGCAATGGGCCAGTGACTTTTACCTCAGGATTATCCCTTGTCTTATTCTCATCCAGCTGTTGACTCATGGTCAGCTCTATCCCACTGGATGTTTTATTCCAGCCCCAGGCACCAGACACTTCCCACTGCATAGGTACACCTAAGAGGTGGGCAGTTGCAGACTACTCAGATGAATGGAATGGTTTTAAACTAGAGCAGGGTAGGTTTAGATTACACATTAGGAAGAAGTTCTTCACTACAAGGGTGGTGAGACACCACCACAGGTGCCCAGAGAGGTTGTGGAGGCCCCATCCCTCAAGACATTCAAGGGAGGCCTTATAGCGGCCTTCCAGTACCTGAAAGGGAACTACAGCAAAGCTGGGCAAGGAATGTAAGGAAACGTAGCAATAGGACAAGGGGCAGTGGTTTTGAACTAGAGCAGGGTAGGTTTAGATTAGATGTTAGGAAGAAGTTCTGCACTATGAGGGTGGTGGATCACTGGAACAGGTTCCCCAGAGAGGTCGTGGAGGCCCCATTCCTGGAAACATTCAAGGCCAGGCTTGATGAAACTCTGAGCAACCCAATCTTGTTAAAGGTGTCCCTTCTTACTGCAGTGGGGTTGGACTAGATGACCTTGAAAGGTCCCTTCCAACCTAACACAGCCCATGATTCTATGAATGGTTGGGTTTTAAATGCAGAAAAGTTAAAACTTTTTTTTTAGACTGTTGGCTTTTTAATGGAAGAAGTTACTTTTAATGGAGTTAATGCAGACTGCACAGTGAGGTCCAGGCCTACTGCAAGAAAAACAATGACTATTTCAGACAACCCCAACCACAAAATTCATATCCAATTCAGGATTCAAACACCCATAAGTTTTGTTCCTGGTTATGAAATTCAGCTCAGACTCTCATTACAAAAGATTTCTCAGGTCAGTGTCATAACTGGACCCAGGCCATTCTCTGCTCGGAATTGAATCACTGCACATAGAAAACTGGAAAATTCTTAACAGAAAAGTAGTGAAAAAAAAAATGTGAATAGACAACCCTTTCAGCAAAAGGCTATTACCTGAGTACTCCATTCACAGTACTTAAGGATGCTTCTCTCTATTTTTCACACTCCTATTCCAAAGCTAGTGAAATTTATCACATTCTGGTTTTGTGTAGGTAGAATTTCATGAGAAGATAGCTGAGAGAAAAGGCAAAACCAAGTTTTCCTATTTCCTCCCACTCACCGTATAAGAGCAAAAAGAAGAAAGTGGAAACAGAGCTTTTTCAGACACATGAAAGAACTTTTTAACACACTGGTTAGTGACCCCATGAAATTAATTACTTTCAGATAAGATTGACAAATATATATACCTAAGAAACTAAACCAAATAATAGATCTGAAAACAACCTATGAGCAGAGCAGCTTTTTAATTTTTGGAACAAAGACCATCATTACATTCCTCTGTAAGCTTTTATGGGGTTTTATGAAGTTAAGCAAATGAGGAAATCATTCATCAGATAAATCCAAATAATTGTGTTCCCTTCAGCAGAATTGCAAAATCACAGAGCTACTGAGTCTGGAAGGTCACCTAATCCAAGTCCCTGCCCAGAGCAGGGCTGCCCACAGCGGGTTTCCCAGGTCTGTGTCTATTTGGTTTTCAACTATGTCCAAGGATGGAGACTTCCCTGGGCAGCCTGTTCCAGCATCCAACCACTCGCTCAGTAAAAAAGCTTTTTCTTACATTTAAGTGGAATTTGCTGTATTTCAGCTTGTGGGACTGCCTTTTCATCTTTTACTGGGCTCTGCTGAAATTAGTTTTTCTCCATCTTCTTTCCCCAAGGCGCTCTCCAATCAAGTATTTAAACACAGTGGTAAGATCCCCTGAGTCTTGTTTTCCTAGGCTGAACAATCCTAGGTCCTCAGCCTCTTCTTCAGTGATAGATGCTGCAGCATGTTCCTGTGTGGTCTCACCAGTGAAGGAGGGAAGCATCACCTCCCTAGTCCTCCTGGTAACTCTTTTCCTCATGTAACTCAGGAAATCTGTTGAATCCAAAGGCACATTTCTGACTCATGTTCAACATGGTGCTCACCAGGACACCACATTTGCAAAGCTGCTTTCTGCCCAGGTGAGCCCCAGCCTGGACTGGTACCTGGGGCCGTTCCTCCCCAGGGGCAGGGCTCAGCATTTCCCTCTGCTGAATTTCATGAGGTCCCTGTTGGCCCATTTCCCCAGCCTGTTGAGGTTCCTCTGAACAGCACATCCATCTGGTCTATCAGCCCCTGCCCTGGTTTTGTATCACCTGCAGACTTGCTGAGAGTCCACTCAGTTTCATCAACCAGATCACTAACAAAGATGTTAAACACTATTGGCCCCAGTAAAAACCCCTGGTACAAAATCCTGGTGGCCAGTCTCCAGCTGTATTTCATGCCACTGATCACAATCCTTTAATCCTGACATTATTTTCTCACCTAGATTATATATCACACGATCTTGCAAACACACATATTTATATATGGATATAACCATATATTTTAAAACTAAATATACGTATATATGTGAGCATGTGGCTATCTTTAAAACTGCATATTGTTCTGATCGTTTTAGAGTGAATCTTGTGTGTGAGTCTGTACAGGATCAGAACTTTTAAAAAAACCTATTCGGATCCAAGCAAGAAATACAAGAAATATGCATCTGACCTCAGAATGCCGGGCATCTCACAAACGTAGCTGAGAATTATATATGTCAGGAAACTTACAGGGAGAAAGATTAGAAATGGAAACTATGAATATTTAAGTGTCTCCTTGGGTTTTTTTAATGTAAATTTCACTGAGGCCAATCTCTTCAGTCCATGTTTTTTTTAAACATTTCCATACCTCTCAAAGTATCTAAGGTATGTTAATAGGGAGCTTTTATGCAACGCAAGCAAAACTACACTGCTTCAAGTTATCAGAGTTCCTGCTTTGCAAGAATGTCACCTTCCCAAGGTTTTGCACTTATTTTTGTTGAGAAGTAAGGTCTCTTCCTGCATCTTTTCTGAATTAAAAAAGGGAGGGCAAAGGTGGGTGATGAAACGTGCTGTGAAACATGGTTATATTTGAGGAACCATGCATGTAATGTGTATTTTCATAACATTCCCAGCAGCAGCCGAACTTCCACTTCAGAAGAGCTAGCCTTTCACATTTCTTTTTTTCTACACAAGGGAAGAGTTCCAGCACTTCTGTGTTTAGTTTCCATATCATGCTTTTGCTGGAAATGTCCTCTTTCCATACAGTACCTCTGAGTCACGGCTCACTGGGACCGCTGACTATAATCTGCTCTTGACATTAAGATGTTGCTGAGCGACTAGAGGATATTTCAAGCAGTGGTATTCATGTTCAGCCACATGTTTGCACTGACAACCAGTCAAACCTTCCTAGAGCAATATTTTTCTATGCCATTAGTTTTTATACCAAACAAGGTCTGTAGTGACTGGATTGCCCCAATTGAGCAAAACTGTTTACAAGAAATAAATCATTCCTGGCATTAAGAAAACACAAGACCCATGACTCGCAAGCACAGCATCATTCAGATTTTTATTTCTCATAAACCTACCCCCCAAACATGTGTATTCTCATACACTGTGACTTGCACTTTGACTTGTGGTCAGTGCATTTCCATAACCCTTTATTGTCATGCTTACCCAATGGTGTAGATGTAGTTAGCTGCAAATACACAAGAGACCAAAGGAAAAAAAAATGCAGCTGAAAACCTGACACAAGGTAATAATTTTATTTGCTTAACACCAAACCTTAATTCTAATGCAAAACTCCTAGTGATGTCTGGGGACCAAAATTTGGCCCTGAGAATGGTGTGTGGCTTGTGCACGCCACTAGAGTGCCTGAGTTTCATGTCCTCTTTCTACCAGCCCACAGCAGATATGAGTTATTACAACTTCTAGTTTGGCTTTCCGGTCTGGAGGTTCCTGAGTTGCACCATGACGTGTCAAGTAAGCAGGATTGGTCTACCACTTGCAAGGCTGTCAGATCTCAGTGCTGCAGACAAGCTGTCCCTGAGCAGTGAAGGAATACAGCCTCTCAGTGACCTGGAGCTTGGGTTTTCGGAAAAATTTCAGACCGGGAGGTGGTGGTTCCATTTTGTTTAATGGAGCAGCATCCTCCCTTTTGCAAGGGCAGCTGCTGAAAGCAGAGAGCACTGAGTAAACCCCGTGGAAGAAAAAGGAAATTGAGCACAGCATCTTGCTTGCTTCCCTCTGTGTCACAGAAAGATGCACGTAGAGTTCTGGATAAGAGCTGGATGTCACCCTCAAAGCCACAAGATGACGTCTCTGTTCATTTTTCAACCCAAGTGTCCAAACAACAATGACCTGATACAACCACAAGGCCATCTAGGTCCCTTTACCTTGCCATGCAAGATAAGACCCTGCTGGAGACTGATACTCTTTGGAACATACTTTTTTCCAAGCTGCAAGTTTCTCATCTCAGATAAAATTGATATTCAGTCTTCTGTGTGATGCATGTAGCTGCTAGTTCCTCTTTTATAACGTAAGGAAAACAGTACTTGCATTTTATTGCCCGTAATCTCATCTCTCCAGACAGTTATCTTTTAGCACCAGAGCCTGCTTCTTCCTCTCCTTCTGTATAAGAAGACCTTGATTTTTGACTCAGACCTCTCATTTCCTCACCATAGAGAAGAAAAAAGGAAAAAAAAAACAAGTTATTTTGAGACTTTAATTAAGTTCCCACACTACAGAAGTTCACAGTTTGGGGTTTTTTTCTCATATAGGTAGTATGAAATGGTAGCAAAAACAGTTAGCTACTGTTCAGACACAGTGTGTTTTACTTAAATTTTATGTTACATGGTTCATTGTTTAAGTGCACTGCATCTGCCTTGAAACTTCTTTTCATATGTCCTTGTAGATGTCAGCCCAATTTACTAACACTCTGGATATCGATTGCAATTTAAAAAAAGGTGTTTCTTTGTTGTTTTTTTTTCTTTTAATAGAAATAATTATGAAAAATCTCCCTTCTGCAGACAAAGTAACAAAAACATCTGACAGTCAACCTCAAGAGCGTGCATGCAGAAATTTTGGTTACTGCAGAGAAGGTGATTAGATTTTAACTGTGATACTTCTGTGTCTGAAAGCATAGTTTACATCCACATGAGAGACACTTTTCTGTATTGTTTCCAGTTACTTAGTTTATTTTAAAGTATGTGCTAATTTTCTCATCCTGGAAATGGCTGTTTAAAGATGCAAGTCACCAGATAAGCCAAAGGATCCTGCCTAGAACAACTGCATTTATAAAAATAAATGAAATGGTGTCAGGCTTCTTTCTCTGGTCCCAAAGGCAAATGGCACAAAATGCTCATGTCTGTGTCTTCTACTCCCTCGTCCCCAAAAGCCCCAGGTGTACTTGCTTGTACTGCTTATGGGAACCACCCCACAGTGTCCAGGCAGTACAGACCAGGTGAGTGCTTACTGGCATCCATCAAAAGTGTGCAGAGAGCTCTTTTGATCATACATTCCTATGCCTGGATTAATCAGCCCTGTGATTAATGAACTTTTTTCCTCATCTGAATATTTTTTGTGGACAGGATTTTAAGGAAGAATTGCTCCATCATAGTTCCACTAAGCTGTCCTTATATATATATATTTTAATGGCCAATCTGATCTAATATTTACAGTAAAATGCACCTGTCATATGCTGAGTTTGAGTGCAGACACTCATTAGAGGTTAAAACTCCAGCTTTTGGGGATTTAAGTTTATTTTTATTATTGAATTAAGTATAATCCTAGAGAAAGTGATTTATACAGTGTCCATTTTTATACTTTGGCTGTGGACCATCCCCAATCCATCTCTTTGTACAGGCCCAGAAGATTTCCGTGTGGGCCCAGGATTCAGCTCTGTGGGCAGATTTCCAGGCTCGGTGGCAAGTGCAGCAGGTAGATCTTGTGAGACTCATGATGGGAAACTCTATGCCTATCAAGTGCTTTAAGATGTCTTTGAAGTCTCAGCTGTGAATAATCATAACATTTTCACAAAATTGATATAAATTCTATGGTGATTATACTCCGTTCACCTTGGCTGGGGAGCCAGAGGTATAAAGCTGTGGCACCAAGTGGCCAGAGTGCTCGTGAAATTGGATAGGCCACACTGTAATTTGTAAAACTGGAGTGGGTATTTAGCTGTTGGATAAAATTGGAACATCTTAACTTTGTGTCATCATTCCTAATAATATTAATAACACTTTTTTTCCTAGATGGTCATTTTTGCCAATAATCCTCAAAGTATTTTACAAAGCTGACAAGTATAATTAACTTTAGTTTATAGGATAATAATTTGAGACACAGAGAAGTTAAATTTCTGATGCTAAGACTCAGAGTCCAAGAGTTGCATGCCATGTACACCAGACTGCTTTCTTGGTGATGTCAAATCCACATTTTGGGTCAGCAGATTCTGAATTCCTATCTTTTTTGATCCTAATGCCCTTTCAATGTTGTATGTGTGGCAATTTTCTACAAAGGAATTATGTTAGTTGCTAAAAAATGCAGTATGTTGGTATTGGAATATTGTTTAACTTCCAAAACCCTATGAGAAAAAAAAGCAAGCAGTGTAGCTCTTTGAATGCATTGGTATCACTTCTGAGGTCCATTTGCCTTTTCCAAGCTGTCTAACTGTCCCAAGAACTGCTCTTCTTTAGATACAGTGGAATAGGAAAACACAACACATCGGCATAAACCCCTTCAACAGATAAATTAACAAAAGTTAATAGCAAGCATGAAACACTCAACCAACTCTTCCTCTAAGCTCAAGTGTTGCCTTCACCTTCTCACATAGCAGTAAGTAGGAAGAAAGCCAGATGTACGGGGTTTAAAGGTTCAAACACATCTTCCTTCCCTGCTCAACAAAGAAGAGAAACGTCCAAAATATTTCCAAAGCAAATTATAATTGAGCCAACCACAAGAATGCCCTGCCATTTCACAGCGGCTTGTACCAAGACAGTCTCGCTGCTTTCCCGGTGGAGCAGAGAAGAGTCACAGCACTTCAACCTCAGCCCTGCCAGACCTCTCCTGCCTCAGGAATTTCAGGGTAATTTATGACCAGCTGCCATCTGCCTCTGTGGCCATCTAGGTAGTTAGCAGTGTACTGCAGGGGACTTCATAAAGGGTGAGAACCATGCACTTTGGGTCACCCTCCATCACGGATAAATGGAAATCTTGGAGTTCTTGGTGCTGAGTTTGCAGGTGGACACATTATCTGCATGGCACTGCTCCATCTCGGAAATGCACTAGAAATCCAGGAGGACTACACTATGTTTGTTCCTCTATTCTAACACCTCAGCTTTCTCTAAAGTCGGTTAAGGCCTTTTTCTTGCCTTTGTTAAAAGTGAATTCCAGTTAAGGTGTCACATTTTTAACAATATCCCTCATTGCACAGCTGTTGGAGGATTAGTGGAAATCAGGCAGGAAGGGCAAGAGCCACAAAAGATCTTGGGTTCTAAGTTGTCCTCACTATCCCCCTAAGCTCCTATGAAATCCAGATCTGTGCCTTACTGCCACATAACCTTAGACATGCCTCCAATGCACCATCAGCTGTATTCTCTGTTTGCCACAAATCCTTCCTTCTGACACTGCTAAAGAACAAAGGGCTTAACCCATGCTGCATCCCTATATCCTTCCAGTCCTCTTTTAAGTGTATGCCTGTATCTTCCCATGAATGCGCTTAGCGGTGGGAAGGAAAGGAGATTAAGGAACCTCTAGTCCTCCTTTAGCACTGCTCAACAAGGCCCATGCCCCTTGTGACAGAACTGGGAAGAAGCTGGCAGGAGCACAGACCCTCACCTGCAGAAGAAAGGCACGAACTCTATACCATTATTTATAGGACACTGTCCTACAGCACATATGTGGCTTTCATACCCTGGCCTATAGTAACAGAAGCCTGTATTTCCTCCCACTATAACACTTTTTTTACAATTCTTCATAACTTTGTAGATTTAACCATTTGAAATTTTACAAATGGGGTTCACCTGTTTCCAGGACAGAGCCCAGGAAAAAAAAAAAAAGAAAAAGAAAAAAATCCATTGTTATACAATGTAAAACACAACAAAACCCAAATAGGTGTTTCATTAAAAAATTCTACTAGCCTTCTTTTCTGGAGCAGGGATTTGGGATTCAGCAAGGGGCTTACCCTACTGTCAGAGACATGCCTTTTCCTGCGAAAACCTTCTCCCATGAAATTACCTGGTGAAATTATCCTATGAAATGAGCCTTTGGGAACTCTGAGGTCGCACACACTCCACAGAGATTTTTTTTCAAGTTTAACAGCTTTGGAGTTTCCTTCAGCCCTGAGCCAAATATGAGTTTCCAGATAATTTGCTGCTCTTGGCTGTGGAAGGGGTGCTGGTAAATGGTGGGGGAGAGATAGGGGATGGTCTGGTGTGCTCCCATTGCTCCTCCTGCTGGAGTCGAGCGGCATGAGATTGCTGAGGAGGGACATGGGCAACCCAGAAGTCAGGTGGGAAATGGCTGTTAGCAGAGCAAAGGAAAAGACAGACACACAAATGTGCGATTTGACCCAGTCCTTGATGCTGGGGTTGTCGGTTAAAGCTTTTCCCACAATTACTGGAGTGGGAAGTTTATACAGTTTTTAAATGAAAAATTAGGTTCCTGTGCAAGTTCTGCGTGCTGTCAGGTGGAAGAAAAGAAGTCATGTGAATTACAGGGTGAGATATAAGCACAAGTACAGCAATCACAGCAAGAAAGCAGACAGGGCCCGTTGCACCACTTTTCTCCTGCTGCAGTCCCCTATTCCATTTCCCCACATCCTCACGTGAGGCATGGCATTGCCATATGACAGATCCTGAGTCTCTATGCTTCTTATTCACCCCTGAGACTTATGATCCTGAGGACTGGACAAGGCAGAAGTTGTGTGGAAGAGAGAGGATGTGATCATTTTATTTGAGATGTTAAGAACCTTCTGCACTTGTAAAGAAAATTAAGGTTGCAAAGAAAACCTGTAGCTTTCTTTAATTTCTTGCTTGACTTTGTGACCGAAAGCTCTTGAAACACAGAAGGGTGTGTGCATGCATATGTATGGAATTCACTTTTTTCCCCAGCTAATTTGTGTCTGGGTTAACACAGACATCAGACTGTCTAGAGTGAAAATATACAATATACTAGGTAAAAATGCAGTCAGAAACTGCCATTTTGCTCTGGGTTGCAAAGCTGAGAGACACCACAAACAGGATAACAAGGAGAGTTTCACAGATCCAATTGCTCAATAGCTTTTTTAAAGCCTCGGTGGTGGATTCCTGTCTCCAGGCTCTCTTGTGGTCAAGGAAGTGTGAGGAGCCACAAATGACACCACGTCCTTGGCAGCAGCATGACAGCTTTGCATGTCTTGTAGGACTCTGGTACTTCAGAACCTTCAGTTTGGGTTCACTGCAGAAGTAAAAAAGGCATGTGCCTGATTTTTAAACTTTTTTCCTGTCTTCTGCGCTTCACGCGCACCCTCTAGTTTGTATGTGTGCGTGTCTGAGAATGAAAGAGGAAACTGACAGCTTTATCAATTTCACATCACTTTTCAGTAATGTTATTAGATGGAAAATGAAGAAAAAAAAACAACAAAGGCCAAGTGTTTTTAGAAATTGAGACGGCAGATAGAACTGAAAATAGCTTTCTGCAAGATGACATCGAATTTGATATGGACATATTTAAAAGTTCTCAGTGAACAAGGAAGGGAATACAATTATTATTATTATATATAGTTGTGACAGAGGGTGGTAGGTGACTGGATATTCACTTTGAATTTCACTACAGTGGTTTTCTAGGTAAGTGTCTCTCACCACAAGTACTCAATGTCTGAAATCTGTAAAGAAAAAAGCTTTTTTTTTCTGGACACTATGAGAAATATTTGCTTGTTGAGATACTTGATGTTCCAAAATTTCTCCCAGTGAATGGCAGAGGACTAAAGCACCATTCCCTCACCACAAGAGTGACTCTTCACTGCACTGGGGGTGGCTGCTCTATGAGATGCTGGGAAGGACAACCTCCTCCAGACCTGAGAATACCAAACCTTCCTCTAGAGCTGGCTCAAACCAAGAAAACATGTTAAATAAAAAAAAAGTGAAAGATCAGAATGAAAATCTGGGTGCTTTAACTATGTCTTCCTAGATGGTAATACATAACTGAAGTTTAGAATTGCTTTGAGAGACAGAAGGACTCAAAACTCTGCTTTAGACAGTTCAGAATTTTATGGGCTTATACACAGAAGGTGCACACAAAGAGAAGCAAAGATAAAGGAATGACATTAAGATTCAACAAGAATAATTTAGATTTCGTAAGAGGACAAACTTTTTAAAGCTAAGACAACATAACACTTGGGAATTTGAATTTTTCATTGTGTGATTTTTTTTAGAATAGCCAAACACGTCAAGAAAAATATGGACAATGTTCTGTCTTGCCTTCAATGTCTTCTTTCACAAACTTGCATAATTATAGTCACAGAATCACAGAATCACAGAATCACAGAAACGCTTGGGTTGGAACTAGATGGTTGGTCCATCTAGTTCCAACCCCTGACATGGGCAGGGACACCCTCCACTAGCCCAGGGTGCCCAAAGCCCCATCCAACCTGGCCTTGAACCCTGCCAGGAATTCAGGGGCAGCCACAGCTTCTCTGGGCACCCTGTGTCAGGGCCTCAAAGGGAAGAATTTCTTCCCAATATCTCATTTAAATCTCCCTCTGCTTGAAGTCATTCCCCCTTTGCCTTATCACTCCCTGCCCTTGTAACCAGTCCCTCTCCAGCTTTGCTGTAGCCCCTTCAGGTACTGAAAGGCTGCTGGAAGGTCTCTCTGGACCCCTCTCTTCTCCAGGCTGAACAACACCAACTTTCTCAGCCTGTCTTCATAGCAGATGTGCTCCAGCCCCTGATCATCTTCATGATCTCCTGTGGATTTGCTCCACCAGTATCATGTTGTTCTTTTTCTGGGGACCCCAGGTCTGGATGCAGCACTGCAGGTGGGATTTCACCAGAGCAGAAGAGAGAGGGAGAATCCTCTTCCTTGACCAGCTGTTCATGCTGCTTTTGATGCAGCCCAAGACAGGGTTGGCTTTCTGGGCTGCAAACGTGCAAAGCTGGCTTTCCCATTCTGAGTTGTCACACGTACACGTGTAAAACTACAGCAGAGAGTTATCAGTAAGATTACAAAGCAGGCCTCAAAATGTTTGTAAAAACTAGACTTCATGCTTCTCTCCATAATTTCTCTACCTTTAGCACCCTGCTCAGAAGAGTTTGAGCTCCAAAAAAAAGGGAAGAGTTTATGGTCTTCAGAAGATGGGGCAGGTAACTCAGGAAGACTACAAGGTTGTGAGGTTGTGCAGGGAAAATCTAGAAGGGACAAAGCCCAGCTAGAACTTAATCTGGCTAGTGCTGTTAAAGATAATAAAAAGTACATTATCAGCAAAAGCAGGATTAAGGAGAATCTCCATCCTTTATTGGATGCAAGGGAAAACACAGTGACTGGGGATGAGGATAAGGCTGAGGTACTGAAGGCCTTCTTTACCTCAGCCTTTAGTAAGAAAACCAGTAGTACTCTGGGTACACAGCCCCCTGAGAGGGAAGACAGGGACGGGAAGAACAATGAAGTCCTTATAATCCATGAGGAGTTGGTTAGTGATCTCCTACATAACACAGATATACACAAGTCTATGGGATCCACCCAACGGTGCTGAGGGATGTGGCCACAGTGCTCTTCAGGCCACTTTCCATCATCTATCAGCAGTCCTGGCTAATTGGGGAGGTCCCACTTGACTGGAGGCTCATGAACAAGAGGCCCATCTGCAAGAAGGGATGGAAGGAGGACCTGGGGAACTACAGACCTGTCAGTCTGACCTTGGTGCCAGGGAAGGTTATGGAGCAGATCATCCTGAATGCCACCATGCAATACATGTAGAACTAGCAGGTGATCAGGCCCAGTCAGCATGGGTTCAGGAATGGCAGGTCCTGCTTAAATAACCTGATCTCCTTCTATGATCAGCTGGCCCACCTAGTGGATGAGGGAAAGGCTGTAGACCTTGGATCTCAGTAAGGCCTTTGACATAGTTTCACACAGCATTCTCCTAGAGAAGCTGGTGGCTCCTAGCCTGGATGGGCATACGCTTCACTGGGTGAAACACTGGCTGGACGGTCAAGCACAAAGGGTTGAGGTAGACAGAGTTAAATCCAGCTGGAGGCTGGCCAGCAGTGGTGTTCCCCAGGGCTCGGTACTGGGGCCAGTTCTGTTTAATGTCTTCATCAATGACATGGATGAGGGAGTCGAGTGCATCCTCAGTAAATTTGCAGATGATACCAAGACTGGTGGGAATGTTGATCTACCAGAGGGTAGGCAGTCTCTACAGAGGGACCTGGACAGGCTGGATCAATGTGCCAAGACCAACTGCATGAGATTCAACAAGGCCAAGTGCCATGTCCTGCACTTGGGTCGTAACAACCCCATGCAAAGCTACAGACTTGGAGAGGAGTGGCTCAAGAGATGTCTGGAGGAGAGAGACCTAGGTGTGTTGATCAACACCCATCTGAATATGAGCCAGCAGTGTGCCCAGGTGGCCAAGAAGGCTGATGGCATCCTGGCCTGCATCAGGAACAGTATGGCCAGCAGGAGCACAGAAGTAATCCTTCCCCTGTACTCAGTGCTGGTGAGGCCGCACCTGGAGTATTGTGTTCAGTTTTGTGCCCTTCACTACAATAAGGACACCGAGATTCTTGACCATGTCCAGAAAAGGGCTAGAAGGCTGGTGAAGGGTTTGGAAGACAAATTTTATGAGGAGCAGCTGAGGCAGCTGGGATTATTTAGTCCAGAGAAGAGGAAACTGAGGGGAGATCTCATTTATCTCTACAGGTACCTAAAAGGTGTTGTAGTGAGGTGGAGGTTGGTCTTTACTCCCTGGTCACTAGTGACAGGACAAGGGGAAATGGTCTAAAGTTGCACCAGGAGAAGTTTAGGTTGCATATTAGGAGAAATTTCTTTACTGAAAGGTTTGTCAGATATTGGAACAGGCTGCCCAGGGAGGTGGTTGAGTCACCATCCTTGGAGATATTTAAAAGAAGAGCAGATTTTGTACTTGGTGACAGGGTCTAGTGCTGGACCTAGAAGGGCTGGATGGATGGTTGGACTCAATGATCTTGAAGGTCTTTTCCAACCGAAATCATTCCATGACTCTATGATTCTATAATTATTTTGTACCTCCTTGCTGCTAATGGGGAAAATAAAGATGTCTGAATGATACAAAAAGACTGAAGAGATGCTGTAGACCTTCTACTGAGGTGACAATCAGATCTCCCATAACTGTGCTTGCCTTGTGACAGGTCCAGATATGGACTGTGACTCTTATGTGTAAGCACATAGATTTGTTTGATCATCTGTAACAAAAATGCCCTTTTAAATACAAGAACTCCTAATTGCCTTTTCTACCAACAAGGGAGGAATGAATGAGATCACAGAAAATGGAAGGACTTCCCAGTTTGCTGGGCAAAATCTTTGAAAAAGTTAATTTTGTATCAGTATTGTTTCAGTCAAAACAGTAAAGGTGCAATAGGCATTCTGGCACGTCTCTACAAATCTTCTAAATTTGTACTGGTGTGAAGATTGTATCTATGGTTTCACAACCAGCTAGAATCTGCAATGCCTCAGAGGAAGAACTTTGTCAAAGTGATGACTGCTTAGATGATTGGTTATAATCTGAGTCAACATTTCCCCAGATACAGAGATGAAGAAGACACTACAATAAGTGCCAAAAATTTATGATCTCGAAATGAGTGGTTTAACTCCCCTTTTGCAGCAATTAGCTCCTTTTTTGCAGCTCTGTTTTTACAGTCAGCTCTGCTCCATTTGGTGCAAACTTAATAAGCAACTCTTCCATTTCTTTTCTGCTCTTCATCATTACATGTGCATTAATTGAGACAGAAGCCTTGAGGAAAAAACTGTATGGGATGAGATAACCAAAGACTGTATCGTCATTTACAATGCCAGAAGGGAACGTTTTGAAGTTGATTGACATTCTTAATTCTGGCATTTATCAGCTTTTAAGTGCTTTATTCTACAACTATAAAATATTCTTTCAGGTTGGTTTTTATTATTTATTTCTTTGTTTTTAAATGTAATACCCTTAGTCTCCATAAAACCCCACTCACCCTTCTCCCACCATGGTTCAACAGGTGTCAACATGCTGGGTCAGGGAAAGGACTGGGCAGACTGTCGACCAACCACTATTAAATCTAAGAGAAAGCAGCAGTGGGAGTAAACTGTCATCTTTACCAGAGCTAGGTAGAGGTGAGAAAACTTCACCAGCAATTTTCACAGACATTTACTGACTTCAAAGGAATAATGAGCAACAGAAATGCTGGGAGTAATCCAGATTACAATGGGCACAAAACCAGCATTCATTCCTTCTTCCCCTTCCTCTCATTTCTCCCAGTCTCTTTCCTACTTCTGCCACTGTACCTAATCCCATACTTCTCCCCTAGAGTCTCCCAAATACAGCTGCTCAACTTAACACAGCAGAAAAATATCAGGTGTTAAATGATGCTTGTGGACATTTAATGATTCCCTGGATGGACAGACTGAAAAACAGCAAGACAGACAGAAAAATAGATAGAAGCTCCTAAATAGGTGGATTAGCACAAGTAGAGGTATGCTTTTCTTCAGCCTGCTAAATAGCTGCTGACAAATTTCACATTCTCTTTGTGTTCAAAAGCTGCATAAAAAATATTTAGGGACATGTTATACCAAATTTATGAAATCTGGAGTCAGCACTTGTTCAAACACATCAAAGCCCCAAATAAACATGGGCACATTTGATTCTATAGTGCAGATGCTAATGACTTTTTTTTTCTGTGGAGGTTTTCTTTTTGGTCACTCATGTGGTGGAGAAGATAATTTTCAAGAAGCATAGTAAGTGAATTCAGTAAGACCCAAGGAAGTGGATATTGTCATCTGTTAACTACCATGTTGAGCTTTGAAGTTAGGAGAAACCACACCATCATGGTCAATTTTTGAGTGGTAATGTCTTCCTCCAGATGTCATTATGTTCACCACTATAATAATGTGTGCTCTCTCTAGCTTTGAAGATATTTTTTTTCCGATCAGTGTCTAGGATTTTATCGGAAGAGTCATGGACCTTAGGGGAACAACTGCCAAAAACTCATTGTGAAAGTTTGGAGGATCAGATTACTGTGGTAGAGAGAGGGTGAGAGTCAAGGACAACTTCAGACAAATCTGTCTAACTCAGTTTGTTACAGGTTGTCTTATTGTACAAAGACTTACTTCCTTGTCAATAAGAAAGTATTGCTGTTTAATGGAAAGGCAATCATATGGCTGTATTCTGGCTCAAAAGAATGGGCCTTGTACTAAAATAGTTTTCTTCCTTTAAGATAGCAATTGTCTATGAAAATTAAGGTACAATGTAAAAAAAACAAAAAAATCTTTATATGAATGATATTCTATCAATGATTAAATATTCCTGAACTTTGTCTAACTCAGATATACTGAAAAGACATCACAGCTTGTGCTCTAATGCTTTTTGTCTTTTATTTCTTCTAGTAACTCCCTTACTATAGAAAGAAAGACTCTTGCAGGTCTGTTATGGTTGTGGAACAAAAATTAGATCCTCATTGTCTCAACTAAAATTATGATCCAGAGCTAGCCAAAACACCCGTGTACCATCTATTACTGTATTACTCTCACTTACGGTGCTACTTACACAAGGACAGATGAGAATACTATGAGATGACCAGAAATTGAGTTATGTATCCTGTGCCCAACTGAAATTCCTTCACCACAACACCATCCTTCTCTTAAACCAGTCACATTTGATTTTGATTATCCAAAATCTCATTGATGAGGCTTTGCATAAGAAGCGAAGAGCCAGCACTGTGCTAAAAGTAGCAGTTAGCTGGACAATTCCACTCCTGATGTCTTCTGTGAGTTTGAATTGTTATTAGTAAGGGCAGGATTTGCCCTTCTATTACTTGGCCTACAAAAGAATTTCAATATTCAGCACCTGAGAGGAGTGGTGAAATGGAGAAGGATGGTCAAAGTATCAATTTGTGCAAGTCAACTACTTTGGGTTTTGGGGATTTTTGGGGTTTTTTCAGGTGGTAAATCTCCCTGTTGTTCATATAAGTGACTCAAACATATTGATCTTGCATCAATTTTTTTTTCAGGATAGGAACTGCTGCATACTGTTGACAGCAATTCACATGTAGCCATATGTTTTAGCCAAGGCTTGCATGATGGCCATATAAAGAGGTTCTCCTTGAACTCAGGTCACAGTGATCTGCAGGAGTTTTGCAGCCTAACTGCCTTCAGGACGCATGCTGTGGAAATCTATGAATTTTAATTCAACAAATCCTGGTAACTCTGCACTGAAAAACTACCTGAGAGATTTTGCTGAATCAATATCAATCTTTAGTAACTGTAGAAACTCAGGAGAATTCCAGAAGTAAGATCAAAACTGATGTGTACATTTTCAAGGCAGAAAAGTGAGATGATGCGGATAGATAGCTAACCAGATAGCTAAGATTGATATGATTTCAATCCATCGCAAAACTAAAGGAATGCAGAAAAGTGATTCAGTAAGTAAAGAATTTAGAAATAAGGTATAATCGTGGCCACTCACTAAGTTCAAATTAACCTGATTTTATTTTGAAACAACATATGTGGTCTATAATATCTTCTGAGACATATGAGGTATATAGGCTTTTATAAGGTCAATTGACTGTGCCACCATTCTCCTTCAACCATGAGCACTGTACCGTCTCAACAGCACATATGTTAAATGAATCAAGAAATTATTAGCTATCAGATCTCAGAAATAGAAATGTCAAAAGGAAATTAATTTTGAATAGGATGCATCCACTGGGCTCCTGCAGGGATTGGTATAATGTATCTTGTCATTCAGTTCTTTGATCACTGTTCTGAGAACAAGTATAAAAATTACTGCTTATAAAATTTTCAGGTTGCTCGAAGTTCTGCAGGTGGCTAAATAAAAACATGAAGATGGAGCCTTAATATAGAGTGGATTGGATCATTCATTAACCTCATTAATCCCAGTCAAACAAAAGATGTTTTAGCAGATACAGATGCAAACACAGTTCTAGAAATAAGTAGGACAGACTGCACAAGATCTTCAGAACAGCAATAGATGCTTTTCTGGAAAAGGTGGATAGACACATGAAGGTTATGCTTTGGCTAGGCAAGATGTGACCCAGGACATGTAATGGAGTGAACTGTAAGTCTATTATATGCAGTGGGGTCAGATCACACTATTTCAAAGTTTTCTGGTTTAGACCACAAGGACCAAGTTCACCTGACCACAGGTATACACTTAAATTATAGACCATGTCTATACTGGACCCAGTATAGACATGTCTGGACCCTTTTTATAGTCACAGAATCATAGATTCACAGTATGGTTTGGGCTGAAAGGGACCTTCAAACGTCATCCAGACCACACCCCCTGCCATTGGCTGTGACATCTTCCACTACATTAGATTGTTCAAAGCCCCAAACTGATCTTGAACACTTCCAGGCATGGGGTATCCACAGCTTCTCTGGGAAACCTGTTCCAGCCTGTCACCACACGCATCATAAAAAATTTATGTCTAATCTAATCTTACCCTATTTTGATTTAAAATCATTCACCTTTGTCCTGTCACTGCAGCCACAGGTAAGAAATCCTTCTCCACCTTTCTTATAAGCCCTCTTTAAATATTGAAAGGCCAAAATAAGGTCTGCCTGGAACCATCTCTTGTCCAGGCTGAACAACCCCAACTCGCTCAAATAGTCAATAAGGTGACATACATTTTAAAGTCAAGATACCTCTCTCCCAAATATGGACAATAAAAATAAGCTAGATGTAGCAATGCCTGGGATTATAGAATCATAGAATCATAGAATGGTATGGGTTGGAAGGGACCCCAAGGATCATAGAGCTCCAACCCCCCTGCCACAGGCAGGGCCACCAACCTCCAGGCCTGGATCTACACAAGGTTGACCAGGGCCCCATCCAACCTGGCCTTGAACCCCCCCAGGGACGGGGCATCCACTACTTCTCTGGGCAGCCTGTTCCAGCCCCTCACCACTCTTTCTGTAAAAAACTTCCCCCTAATATCTAATCTAAACCTTCCTTCCTTTAGTTTTAATCCATTCCCCCTTGTCCTGCCATTATCTACCCTTTTAAAAAGTTGAATCCCCTCCTGCTTATAAGCTCCCTTCAGGTACTGGAAGGCTGCAATGAGGTCCCCCTGCAGCCTTCTCTACTCCACGCTGAACAAGCCCAGCTCCCCCAGCCTCTTTTCATAGGGCAGGTGCTCCAGCCCTCTAATCACCTTCATGGCCTCCTCTGACCCCTCTCCAACAGTTCCACATCTTTCTTGTATTGGGGCCCCAGATCTGGACACAGGACTCCAGATGGGGCCTCACGAGGGCAGAGTAGAGAGGGACAATCACCTCCCTGTCCCTGCTGGCCACCCCTCTTCTAATGGAGCCCAGGATACCATTGGTCTTGCGAGCTGCAAGAGTACACTGCTGGCTCATGTTAAGTCTCTCATCCACCACAATCCCCAAGTCCTTCTCAGCAGGGCTACTCTCAAGAAGCTTGTCTCCCAGTCTGTATCTATGTCTGGGATTCTTCCGACCCAAGTGCAACACCTTACACTTGGCAGTGTTGAACCTCATTAGGTTCCCCCGGGCCCACCTTTCCAGCCTGTCAAGGCCCATCTGGATGGCTTCCTTCGTTCTAGGGTGACTATCCTAGACATAGATATCCTCACCATAGCTTTCTAAAGTTATACAAGGTGAATGCCACCTCAACAAAGGAAAAAAAATTCCCTTGAAGTGAGATGTTAACATAACTTACTCATTTATACTCTCAGAAAAGCATAAATTAGGAATAACTCAATTCATTGTTAAGAATCTCAAATTCAATTAATACCTTATTTTGGAAGGTAATCTAAGACATTATGAAAGTGCCCTGTGTTCAGAAACAGTTTGTCCCAGTTTCACAGTGCACTTTTTGAATCACAGACCGTGCCCTGCTCAGGTGAGGTTTGCTCAGGTGAACATCTCCCCTATGAGGAAA
>VZTU01001290.1:5599-27655 GCA_013400835.1 Zapornia atra
TTTTTTTTTTAAAGACACATTTCTGTGAAGTAGAGATTAGCAATCCCTAGCTAGAATAACACTATCTAATCCAATCTAATCTAATTTCTGTGTTAAGGACTGCTGGGAGATACGTTACAACATGTCCTATTCAGCCCTTGCCCTCTGATGATCTTACATCTGTGTGTGGAAACACGTTCAATAAAAGCAGCACTGAAAGATCATCAATTTATTTTTCATCACATTGAACATACAGTCATTGACCTAAAAGCTTTCAGTTGCTATCAGCCTGGCAAGCAAGACATAAAAGGCTCAACAGTCCTAAAATAATCTCCTGAACCATTTGAGTGAATATGCAATCTGCAAACCATGCCATTTACACTGAGAGAAATTTTCATTGTAAAGAAAATAGGTTTCTATAATTGTTACATAGGCATATATCCAGGAAAATTATTCCTAATGTCTTTGGAAGCCATCTTTTTTGCTTAATAAAAGCTCTTTTTTTGCTGTTATTTTTCTAATTTATGTGAAGTATTTTAAAAGCATTCCTTACCTTTCCCTTTTTTTTTTCCTTAGTAGCAAGGCTCAGAGTTCTGACTCTCTTTATATGCCATTAGTATGATACACTGCTGCTGAAATTACAATTCAGCAGTCTAAATACAATAAAATACAGGATATTATTTTGCATAAATTTTAAACAAACACTAGGTTTAGTCTGCTCTTTTTGTTCTAAAGAATTGTTTGTCTTTTCTAGAGAGAATGCAGTGTCTTACACCAGAGAATTTTCAGCTCAAATTTTTAAAGTAACAGGCTTTTATGATAGCTACTAAAAAAAAAAATCCACTTTGCCACAAACATGTCTGCATATGCCTAATAGCACATGTAAAGGAGAAGTCCCATCAGCTCATAATCTATTTTCCCCTGAAACATGGAAGTGCCCAGCCCTCCACACAGTTTAGCATGAATGAGAAGAAAAACAGAAACTATTTACATTGTCACACTATTAAAAGAACACACATTTCATTCCCAAAGTCCAGAAAATGCAGTTTGCTGCTAGCAAACAAATCTCACCTCATACCCATTACTAGAGGTTTAAAATACTTGATGCCAAAATGAAGAACTAGTCTTGGTTCAAAGAAACTGCAAACTAAAAGCACTAGAAACATTCTCAACGTGACAAGTAGCCAGTCCTCTGAGGCCATGTCAGAGCTCTGGCTTGTTTTCCTTATTGGATTGTTTGTTTTTAAACCCCTTCACTTGTTAAAAACATTTAAAGTCTGCATTTGACAAAGCAAACGGTCTATTTAAAAAGTCTGAAACAAGCACTGCTTGTACCGGTCTCTGGCTTTCCAATCTTGCCCCAGCTGCAGGTGAGAGGATACAGAATAATAAACACAGAGTTAGCATTGACTTATCTGAAAAGTCAGAGTGAACACAGCAGTTTACTTTCCATCTGCCTCCCCAGCAAGGAGGTAGATAAGGCAGGGAACACGAGTCAGGAACTGCTACAGCTGCTGCAAGGCTAATCATCTCCACTCCAGTCAAAACATGATTATTTGATGGTGCTGTATACCAGGTTTTTAAACATTGACTCTTCCACTACAAATACATTCAACTAAAGGTTAGAAACTAGGAAATGTGCTAAAAACTTACAGAAAATCTGCAGTTTCCATTTGCTTCTACTTTCTTGATTGAGTGGCTTCCAATAGACACTCCCGATTTACTTGACAGATTTCAACAAGTGGAAGGAAAACTTACCCACTGACTTGCTGATTTAACTGTTCCTTTGTCCAGCCAGGTGCCTTCACCGATCCATAAAGCAGGAGATGTTCTCGCACCGTTAGTATGTTGAACAGGACATCGTACTGTGGGCAAACACCCAGCTCTGTCCTGATAGCAGCCAGATCAGTCCGTATGTCCTTTCCATTAATAATAATGGTACCAGAGCTTGGTGGATACAGGCCAGTCAACAAGGATCTAATACAAGGAAATATAATTTTTCAAATAATAAAAAATCAGCAAGATCATGTGCAATGCCTGTATTACGCAGCTCACGCTGACATCTTCTGAGGCACCTCCTAGCATCCTTAGATCAACACCAATTCATATGAGCACAGTTATACTGCTAATGTTTTGGGCTTTTTTTTTAAAAAAAAAAAAAAGCCAAGATTTCAACAGTCTTCCATTTCCTTACTTCTGGAACAAAATCCATTTTTCCCAACTAAATATAACATTTTTTCCCTTTTTCACGTGTGTATTCTAGCTGAGGAGTAAATCCCAGCTGGGTCCCATCCTGCATCACTGCTTTTATTAAAGCTGATCATGGTTAGTACAAAGGCAGAAATACATAGACTTCACTATTGAGACATTCTTAAGTGTCATTTTCGTTTTGTTATTTTTGGTTCTTGCCAACTGCCAAGAAAGAAGGCCCTTGCAATCTGTAGGAACAAAGCACAAAACCCCCACCAAACTCTACACTCTCCATGTAACAGGAGTACATGTGGGATTCCAGAAAGGAACTCTTTCCTTAAATGTATTCAGCTTCACTAGACATGACCAGCTCCTACTTAATCTGCTCCTCAATTATTACATCATGGTTTCAGTAGTATAGATGACAGTTCTCTATTCATTATGTTGCTTTTGTGTGGACATACAGTGTTCACTTTCCATGTGCTTTGGAGAGTTTATTAAATGTTTGCTTTTAAAAAAAGACATAGGAAGTTCACAAACATTTTGAAGTGAGAAAGCATAGCAGAGACCAGAGGGGAGTATAACATCTCTAAAGGGCAGACTTACATGACAGTTGTCTTGCCAGCTCCATTAGGCCCTAAGAGTGCCGTTATCTGGCCTCTATGGAAAGTGAGGCTCAGATCTTTAACAGCAGCCTTCTGGCCATCCACATGCTCCTTGGTGAGAGACAGCAGTGCGACACCAATGGCAGCTCCTTCAGCAGAAGAGCCTTTCCAACCTGGAGGTGATGTGTCTGTATGGAGAAGAGCAGCAGATCAAGACAGCTGCTGAATCTAAACATATGTGTGTGCATATAAGGTGTAAGAAATTAGCTTAACCCCTGTTGCCATTTGCCCAAGTGTGGAACAGATGTTCAGATGCTCCAAACAAACATAAACACCACTGAAATCAAAGATACTATGCCAGCTAATGTTTTCTAGGAATCTGTCCTATTTTCAACCTAAAACAATTATGCCAAGTTGTGCACTTGTTCACATAGGTCTCCACAGAGTTACAGAATATTTGTTAGATTTTATTTCTAGTAGAAAAAATCTGCTTCTTATAATGCTGCTTGAATCATTGCTTTATGCCCATAAGTACAAGAAAATTCTGTGTGAACAACTCCATATATAACATCCAGATTCAGGCACATAACATTAACAGGCATACCCAGTTAATCCTCTTAATTCTGTCAGTCAATAAAGCAAAGCAGATTACTCTGCAAAATGATTAAGAGCAGCAGTCTAGCCGAAACATAACTCAAGACCCTCAATGCAAATAGATACCCAGCATTTTTCTACCTGTGATGTAACCAGCTCAGCAAACTAAGATGACCATACAATGAACAAGTTGACTTTCTCCCACCATCAGAAGGAAAGGTTAGCATTACTTTCCAAACATGAGCACAGTCAGCAGCTCCATGAAGGGATTATTTACATATAGTAGTATTACTGACTCTTCACTGAGAAATCTGACAGTGTGCAATCTGATCCACCCCCCAGCTTATATATACTGAGCATGACATCATATGGTATGGAATATCCCTTTGTCTAGTTTGGGTCAGATGTCCTGGGTGTGTCCCCTCCCAGCTTCCTGTCCACTCACAGCCATCTCACTGGCACACCAGTATGAGAATATGAAAAGTCCTTAACTGATTTGCAACAATTAAAAAGTCAATGTGATATCAACATTATTCTCACCCTAAATTCAAAACACAGCACTACACCAACCAGGAACAAGAAAATTGTCTCAGCCAAAACCAGGACACAGTTCCAAGTAAAGTATCCACAAATTAATTTATCACATTATCAGTACAACAGCACCCAATTCTTATGGAACACAGCAAGTTCCTTTGCAGGCATTGGCAGTGTTAGAGTTCACACACAGGCAATTTGCTACCAAGGGCCCAACGTACATCACTTGAAGCAGAGGACAAGGATGATGAACAGATCCACAAAGCTGGGGCAACCACTTGCATCGCTTGAGCCAGAGACCACGCTAGGCACTTCTCAGGCAGAGGAGAGAGGGTTTTTAATCTGCTTTTAATGGAGGTTGTGGTGAACCCAAAGGAAAACATTGAAAATCTTAATTCTTCAAAGGTAATCATCTCAACAAAATGGTATTGTTCCAAATTGCAGAAATTCAGGCAAAATTCATGCTGATAGTTTTTCCACAAATGTTTAAATGAATCCCAAGACATTCTGAAGTTTGTTCTACTCTAGGAGATATCAATGCATAAAAGTGATGAGTAGTTCAGCTTCTTGACCTGTGCTATAGACAACTGGATCGTTTCCAAGCTGTTGTAACTTCAAAAAAAAAACCAACCACCTATCACACTCGTAGGCCCAAGAGGGAATATAGCTGAGGGTGCCCTACTCCTTTCATTCACAAAATGTAAATGAAATGTGAGAACAAAAAACCTGAGGAGAGACCCCAGAGGGTAAAAAACCCTTTAAAAAACCCCCTAAGTTAGTTTTAAGCAAGTGAACAAAGAAATAGAAGAGCAGTGAAAGCATCTGGAGGCAGATAAAAATTAGTTAAAGTAACAGAATCTTTTTAAACAAAGGCTAAAGAAGCAGAGACAGAAAGAACGGTGATTATAAAAGAGGGAAATAAGAAATAGAGGGAAAAGAAATTTACAAAGATAATTTTTCCACTGAAAGAAGCAGCAAACAACAACAGTAGAGAAGATAGAAAATCAAACTGTAGGAGGGAAAAGTTTATAAAGCACAACACTTTTCAGATTCAGTAAGAGGCTTCAAGGAGCTTCAGAAGATTCTAAAGCAGAGAGGCAATACACTGGGACATGAAGAACCCAAGAGAAACTTATTTTACATTTTTTAAAGAATTTTCTTAAATATTTCTGTACAATGTTTTTAACAGAGTGATTCAAGCATTACAGGTGACAACACTTTTAATACATTACGATTAGGAACAAGATCTAAACACATAATACAGGACATATAGGACCAAACTATGATAAAATTATATTAATCAAAATCTGCACACCATTCAACAAGTGGTATTAAAATTATATTATAACTACAAACCTTTTTCTTGGAAGTTTTCATTGAAGAAAAACATATTAGAATTCAGAAAATGTCTCTTCCTCCTCTCTGCACCACACAGGTTCTTCCAGTATGAAACAGTAAAGGGAAAGTACCACCGGTTCTTTAATCCAACTTTTCCTAGATAATTATAATAGAAATTGTTGTGAAATTTATAGTCATTTCATATTTATTTGTGGACTACTAATATCTTATCATTACTTACAAAGAGCCGGTTAAACCATTGAATTAGCTCAAACTCTTAGCTGCACTTAACAAACCTTAATGAAGTAGAAAAAAGTCATTTGGCCATAACACCAGGTCCTGCCATAACATAATCAATTCTCAGTGATCCTATGCTTTACCTTATCACCAATTCAGCTTTAAAGTGTAACAGAAGGATAGACTTAATGATATGCAGGCACAGCATAATACAATAAAGAAAATGCACCAAATGATCTGTCAAGGCAAACAGCCTTATTTTTTATTCTAACAATAACCCATTGCACCAATCATTAAATATTATTCTCCCATGACTACCTGCACAATTTAAACAAATCAGCCAGCATAAGCAACATTTATTATAGCACACACACACAGACAGGGCAAAAATATGCTCCTACACACAGCCTAAACTTTGACATTAACCAGTCTTTCTATGCTTCACTTACCAACCATACAATACATTCTCTGTGTGTTTAGAGTTGCATTTCATTAACACTGAAGGGCAGGTGTCAATTTAAGCTAAAGTTTGTGAAATTCAGTTGTATATTCCATACACCACTATTTTTCAATGCAAAATTAATTTTTGATTTTTATATCTTTAAAACAAATACAGAGTAGCTGGAAGAAAAGGTGACATATGCAAGTGAGAGGAAAGGTAAATTTCAGGGAGCTAGTGAGACATTAGACTATGATTAAAAATGCATCAACCAACTCAATATTCATAAAACTTGGTTATTAAAAAAAAAACCCAACACCACTTTCTGACAATATACTTGAAAGTTAATTAGTTTTCTTTATGCATTGGACTGTGGAGTTACCGGGAGCGAGATACAGTCACCAGGCAGTTTGAAGTACTTGTGATCTGAAAACATGTAGTTATTCATGGGTTTCAGCTCGTGTACTGACTCAGAAGATTTGCCATTTTCACAGGAAGTTTGATTATAATCTGAGCTCTGTTGGTGTGATGTACCAATAAATTTCGAAGTCATTCAAATATTAGTCATCCCAATAAGGAAACATAGATGTATGTAGGAATACTTTCTTATGTAGTCCCTAAAGGCAACCAGGTCATCTTTCATGTCAACACCTCAACTCAGGAAAAAAAAGAGTCTTTTAATTGTATGCAATCAGGAAAGCCAATTCTCTCCACTCCATTCAATAACTTAAAAACATATGAAATAAGAAAAACTCCATGCTCTTACCAGGAATAATATTGCTGAAATACCAGCCACCTATAGAATACAGAATGGAATCAAAGAACATCATCCAGCACATCCATCCAAAGGTCATGTATCCTCCTTGTGCCATTGTCTGGTGTATATTATTCCACTGAATTCCTGGTAGTAATTGTAATAATAATAATAATAGTATTTATTAATATATTTTTTTTTAAATGTCAAATCTTAATCAGTATAGCATTAAAGATCACAAATGCATCAACACCATACACTTCTGGGTATTTAAGCACTGACACAAAAAGACCGTAGTTAATAACAGTAATCCTAATAAATAGAAATTAATTGCTATGCCCCTACGAGCCTCTGTTTAGAACAGCAGGTGACACTACTGCTGGGAAAATTAAGAGAAGCTGTTGTAGAGAGGGTTGTTTATGAAGTTTAAGCTAGCCCTTAATTCAGCAAAAGAAAAAGAACTATGACTCTGACAAAATGGGGCACTGACCTCTTGAATGAATCAGGCTTTATGCCATGCTTATAAAGAAGTGGGTTACACAAAGTCTAAAGGCTTTTATATAATGCTAAATCTGGAAGCTTAAATCTGTGAGTCCTAACTACGCAGCAAGTATTTGTGTGCAGTCACTGCATTCAGAGTAAACTGGAACAACAAACTCACTGAATAATTGCTTCAGAAAATTGTTACATTGCAGAAGACATGAAAGAAAGAAAGAAGGTGCGAAACACCAGAGCTACAGAAAGCTACCATATTTCTAAATGGAAAACAAAAGTAACAAAATTGTAGATTTACAGAAAACATTGCATTATTTTCTGAAAATGCTACTTTCTTTCCAGTAGAGCAGATCATGATATTGTTTCTGCCATTCTTTTTCTATGATTACCAAGAAAAGCAGCTATTGCCCAAAGCTCATGTTTCCTTTTCTTCAGTAAAGATGAGTCACTTCAACAAAGCGTCTGGTGGGAAATTCAAGTAATATTTTCTAGAACTGTCTCTTCCACTCTTACCAACTCTTGTATCATTATGATACGTTTTCAATGCCTAGTGGTTTGAAACATCCACTGTCATCAATATTGATCTTGTCGTAGTAGTAAAAAAGGCAAGGGATTACATCTAGATATATAAGTGAATATCCTTTGTAGACATTTATCAAGGGCCCAGGCATTGACTTCTTACCTTCCTAAAACTTCACCATCAATATGGGCAGCTCTAAGCTTGGGGATAGTAGCAATCACTGTGTTAAAACATGTAGCAACCTATTAGAAAATGTAGCCAGTTTCCAAACCTTTATTTCTTCCTAACACCCAAACATAACAAGGTGTTCTGCATTCTTGCACCTGCAGAGCAGCTCAGTGGGGATTTCACCAGCTGCTTCCAAGCTTGCAGGCACAAGGTGTCACACAGACTGAGCACAAATAGAGTCACACAGCAGAAACATACAAAATACTTTAGAAAGTAAAGGTAATTTTTTCCTTACTTTCCAATCTATAATTATTAAACAATGATCTTAGCTTTATCTTGAGAGTAAATAAATTACACTGCTCTTGTTCTGCATAATACTGTTCTTATAAACCTCCACTGTGTTATACAGTAGTGTATGTGTGACCTCAGACACATCTACCAAGCTCAAGAGAAACCCAACCCAATGAATAGGAAATTGGGTAAATATGTCAACAGTCCTGCATGGATCAACAAGGACCTCCTGGCCTAACTCAAACATAAAAAGGAAGCATACAGAAGATGGAAGCAAGGACAGATAGCCTGTAAGGAATAAAGAAATACTGTTTGAGCATCCAGGGGCGAAGCTGTGAAAGCTAAAGAACAAATTGAATTGCATCTGGCCAGGGATGCAAAAGACAACAAGAAGGGCTTCTCTAAGTACATAGGTGACAAAAGGAAGACTGTGGAAATTGTGGTCCCATTGCTCAACAAGGCAGAGGACCTTTTTACACAGGATATGGGAAAAGTTGAGGTACAGAATGCCACCTTTACCTCAATCTTTATTATCAAGTTTCAAGCAACAGAGGTGAACTAGACAACCTCCAGATGTCCCTTTCCACCTCAATCATTTTGTGGTCCTACAAAACTCCCTGTTTATATCCTCACCAGAAAGCAAGCATTAGAGCTGCCTCTGACATCAATGAGGACTTCCAAGAAAATACTTTAAATGCCTTGCTAAAGCTTCCTCCACTGGCTGGACTGAGAGCAATAACACATATAACCAGTGCACTAACATTCAGTCAGATGCGCACCCTTAGGTTGTTCTTCTGAATTTCAGTAAGTATAAATTTTAGGTTTGCATTTCGAGAACAGTTTCACTGGCTGCATACACTCATTCTGTTATCAAACAGGACAGGAAGATTTTCCTCCAGCCTGTATTTGCAAATACAGCGATGCTAAGCCCACTTCCATTTCCTGCTAGAACGCGGCACAAGCTTAATTTGGTTTTCAAGGGCATTAAAGTTTTTCAGAACAAAGTGAAAAACATTTCCAGCTGTAGTTTTTGAAATAATAATTACAAATCTGTTCTTCTAACTGGAGAGCTTACCTATTTCTTGGCCCTCAAAGAACGTAATGAAAAATACTCCTTGGCCAAAGGCAGTTGTAGACAGAAGACACTACAACATCAGAGGAAAAACAGGAAAGTGACCATCAAATACAAGATGTCATTAAAAAGCTCCACAAAGCAAAATAATTTGTGATACTAAAAGCAAGCACAAAATAGACCTTTGTTTCATGTTGGCTAATGTTCATTATTTCTGTTTATGTTTTAGTAGTACTCTTCCCACATACTGCAGTAGTATTTGCTCCACTTAAAAAATTTCCACTGACCTAGTTACTAATATTGCAAAGCATTATGTAACTTTATAACAATTTATAGAACATCGTAAATCTACCACGTACTGAAAACAGATATAACTATAAAAGTATGCAAAGGAAAATACTTTCTGCAGTAAGAGGACTTTCAGAAGTGACATTAACATTACAAATACTTTGAGGCCAAAACATAAAGGGAACTCATGAGCATGAGGAATTCAACTTCCTTATATTTTCTGTAGGTTTACAAAATTTCCCTGAAAATGTATCATTCCTTTCTATGTTATTTTTCCCCCCAATTTGATATTTATTAATGTGATTTTTTTCCAGTGAAACAGAAAAATCAAGAAGAAACTTGTTATAGTATACAGTTTCAAAACTATGGAAATCCCCAGCATAGATGGAGAAGAAAAATTAGAAAAGGAAAATAAATATTTACCATGATAATCTGGTTGGTGAAACTCAGCTGGTTCTGCAAGACCAACAAAACTATGTAGGGTAAAAAACTGATCATATACACAAGGCTGGCACATAGAGCTGCTGTATTGGCACTACTAAAAAATGCTCCCAAAAAATAACTTAACATAATAACTGTAATTCCAAAATCCAGGAGAAAAAGGAAGATGAGGAAGCCATTGCTATAAGCAAAGATGCCACTTGCTTTTAGAATGATGGCCAGAGCACAGCTGCTTATTGATAGCACAATGACATTCTCCAGAAACCAGGCAAAGAAATGAATGGCTGGATGTACACCCATCGTCTTCATATACTGCAGGACAAACATAGCAAAGAGAGTTAAAGTTAGGAAACTTTTTTATTCTCTTTCTTCCTTTAAATTACTCATCTCATTTCCCTGTTCCTGTACTGTCCCTTTCTGCTGCTTTTTCCTTGACCAAACACAGTTCTGAGCAGGGCTGTCTTTGAGCTTATCACATACTCACACGAGGAATCGCAGTGCTCAGGCGCAACCCTTTTGCATAGGGTTGCAGGACCAGATGTCAGATTACTGAGTCCTCCAGTAAGAAGTCTGCCTTTTTTCACTCTAAGAAGTACTGAGAATAACCACAGCACTATATAACCAAATGGGCTTTTTCCCAGCTTGTTGCTGAAAAGTAATTTATAGATATAGATATGTTTGTAAATCTATGCATGTAAATAATAGATTAGCCAGGTAAGAGGTATCACCCCTCTTTAAAAAAAAAAGCTAATACTACTTCTGAAGCATTTTTCATAAGACGATCAAAAATAACTTCATGAAGTTAATTCTTTAAAGCATTAAAAAAATACCTATCTTACAACACAAAGTTTAGAGGAATTAGATAATTTCCCAAACTAAAAAAAGCTCGCTCCAGCAGTATAAGGATTAGTATAATTCCTAAAAAAGTACAGCTATTCATTCAGAAAATGTATCATAAACCACTCTATCCTTCCACATGCTTAGTACCTGCTAAGACTAGCTGTTGATATAAGCAAATAGATATATCTTTTTTTTTTCCCTGTGTCATCTTCCCTTGTATTTCTGATAACTACACACACATATAATTTTTTTTTTCACTTGAAAAAAATGAAGTTTTATTATTTTAGACCACATATAAGCAAAACATGAGAAAGAATCCAAAATAAAAACCATTCAAATCACAAGGACTTTTCCCAAACAACAGTTTTCAGCTTCAACATTTATGGATCTTTTGCTTGTTCCTTTTTGTCTCAGGGACAATATTTGCATACTAAGAGGACTGATGCTCAATGTTGTGAATCTCCGTTGGCAGTTAGAATTAGAACGTACTGCCCAGAGGAAACAAGTGAAAACAAAGCCAGCTGGATTATGAGTACATAAAAAGTACCTCAAAGTTTAAGTTTTGTATTTCAGTACACTTTAATAAATAAATTTTCTTTTCAGAGACTAGTCTACCTCTTACCTCTTCAAGATTAATTTCTCTTTCATAAACCAGCTTGCGAACCATGCCAGCAACTGAAACCATCCATGTCAGCATCATCATAAGCGGGAAAAAAAACCCTATGTTGTTCAAGAATCTATGAAATAACATATACAGAGTTGTTAGCTCCCAAAGGTAAAATATATTTTAGTACAATGCCAATAGGCTAATACTAGGACTATTCTTAATCTGTGCACAGAATAAGGTATGACAGAAGCAATTCAACTTCTTCTAGTTAGTAATTATTATTTTTCATATAACAAGCTAAATATATATTAGTGCTATAACATTATATAATATTTTTCAACAATGGAATTGAAGTAATCCCTCTTTAGGGATCGATCCAAAGTCAAACAGAATTCAGATTTGTGAATCTCTATATATTCTGTGAAAATATTTGGACAGTAAGGTATAACACGAGCCAGTCAACTTTTGCTCCGCTTTGAAAGATTTATTACCACAACTAATTTTAAATTCCAGTAGTCAGGGTATATTAATGGCTTTACAAAGAACAATCCTACATTTTTCCTTTGCTTCATCAACTTTATACATAACATGGACCAATTTAGAGTTCATGTACAGGACAACTAAGGATAGAGTGGGTTTCTTAGCATAATCTAAATCAGTTGCACAATATGTTGACACAGTCTCTGAGACCAGCAGGCTACACCACAGCATAGCTGCAAACAGCTCATAAGGGGCCATTTGCCAGACAGAAGTTGCATAATGTGTTGTGGCCACAGCTATTAAACAGCATTTGCTATGCTGTGGTATTCTGATATTGGACATGCTGGTTCAGTCCTGTGCTGAGATATGCATTCACCCACTAAAAGACCTAGTAGCTTCCCTAGTCCTCTTGCATCAAACTGATAAGGATAATACAGTGAACTAAAAAGCTGAAAGTCTACTTACAGATCACTGGTGTGACAAGGGTAAGGCATGGCTTGCACCTGAATGGCTGGCTCTGAGGTATCTGTCCCAGTCTGTGCTGAAATAATTGCCCTTTCAATCATGTCTTGAAGAGGAATAAAGATGTGGTTGTACTTAAAACCATCAGCTGGCAACTTCTGGGGATGGGATTTCCACGCAGGGTTTTTAATCAAATCTGTTCTCATGCTATAGAGAACACTGGTTCTAATTGTATATGAAATGTGTTTTGGAAGGAGATTGGTTGGGGCTTGTGTCTTGTTCTTTGGTGTATCAAAGATGATACCTGATACAAGAAGAAAAGGAGGTTCATACCCAAATTTACATGATTCATGCTCTTTATATAATTAACTCATGGCCAATTATCAAACAGATATATTCACCCGGCAGGGCGAAGTTTCTTGACACCTGCCCCCTCCTCCCCAAATAGTAGGCTTCAGAGAAACTTGAATTTTTTACACTAATTAATATGAAATAAAAATAAATATTCACACAATAAATGGGTTTACAAAAATTATTTCTATTTGAGAAAATTATTTCTATGATTTGGTTTTTTTGAATTGCAATTTATTCTCTTTGTATCCAGATCTAACCCCTTTTTGGGGACTGATCTCAATTCCACAGTAAAACAACTATAAAAATTGTCCATCAAAGAATAACAAACCCTGGACATGGGTGACAAATAGTACCAACCTGCCAAAATTTACTCTGATTCTTAATTCCTCAAAATTTACTCTGATCTTTTTAATTCCTTACTCTGATTTTTAATTCAATTTCAAAACTTCTGTTTTAGCAAAGTGGAATTTGTATGTTCATTTTCTCTAACTCTGTAATTTAAAATAGTAATAGTTTTAAAAAAAAACAACAGATGAAAGTTTAATCTATAGTTGGAAGGATTAAGTCAAATACAAATCGGGTTATTTTCTTTCTGAATAACCTAGAATTTTTAGGACTTCTTGATGAATGTGAAATGTTGACCTTTTTTACCCTTAGGAAAGGGGAAGATGCCTTACCTACCACCTGAATCCCTAAAAGATACTATGATATAAAATACTTTGCTGTAGAGCTTTTTTTTTTTTTCTTCACAACTGGCCAATCTCAGTTTCCCATTTATGTGAACATTTAATTTTCTAAGACATTTCATGAAGCTGTGAAGGCTTACAAGGCTACAAACAAAGCAAACAAAGAAAATTCCACTTTAGGTTCACATCTTACTATGGAAAGTAATGCATGCTTATATCTGAGCATGTAATATTGACATGTTGGGCACACCGGGTCCCTTACATGACATCTTTCCTCTTCAAGCATGTGAAGAGACAACAGCACTGAAAAAATTCCCAGGAAATGTCTTGTCTTACATTAGTATGTGACCCTTCCCTATGTAAGTGGAAGCAAAATGCACCTAGAAGTTAACAAATTTTCTGAGGGCCAAGATGTATCTGTCTGTTTCTTCCCTTGAAAGGGCAAACAATTTCACTCCCTTGCCGCGGATCCCTCAGAGTTCGGTGCCCATGACGCGGGGAAGCACAGCTTGACTCAATGTGAGTGACTTAAGCTTCCCTTTATTGTACTAGCACAGGCAAGATATAGGGACGGTTACACACCCGGCATTGGCTAATTGGCTACATTCTTTGCTTACAATTATACAGATTGGTGAAAACTTCTAGTTACCTCATTACTTGTCCACGCGCAAGGCACGGGGGGGATGCGTGCTCCCTACCCCCAGCCTCTGGCTCAGCACAAGCCAGTGCTATCTTCAAGGCCACAGCACCTGCCTTTGTTTCTTACTTTCAACACTTTCCCATCGCTAAGGCCTCTTATTATTTACAGCACACTCCTTCTGCCAGGGCCTCTCTGTACTCCGTACAGAGACTCCGTTCACACGCTCTCCTAGCCACTTCTCCACACTCCCTACCAAGCAGTCCTGAGAAATTTCCCTTATCTCATGGTATGGCCTGTTGGCTTTATATTGATGGAGGGTGTTCATTTCCACATGCTGTTAATTAGGATACTTTGCAGATTACAGAACAACCACTATTCCAGACTGAGTAGCTTCATTCTCTAGGGCTGCTTAGTCTTCTGTCATGTACTTACAGGAGTCCAGTGACATAATAACAACCAAAACAACAGGGGAAAAAAATGTGACACACTTTATATAGACATAAATGGTGCTCTCTTTAGGAAAGGTTACATGCAATTTAAAACATTTTATGCGTAAGAGAAAGTGTGTGTAATAACAAAACCATTCTTGTCCTTTAAATTCCTTTGTATAATTAATTCTCAGCAATAAAGATATAATGCAGGAAAAGGACAGAGAGTGTAATCCCAGAGAAGAAAACAAATTGATCTATTGCTTAAGAATTTATTTACTCTAAATTTCTCTGAGGTGTTAGTTTAAGAATAAAACCCAACCAATCCACATTTCTTTCCTCCTTTTTGCAAAGCCAAGAATATAAAAACTAAAATTCAAAAGGATATAAACTAGATGGTCTTGTCCTAGTAAGTAGCCAAGTTTCCTCAGTACTCTCCATCTTTTCCAGCTCTTTTTGTTCTACTTTAAACATGTATGAATTTTCACCATTTTGTTAGAAATAACAGACTCCAAGGATTCATTTGGCAATTCCACAATTAAAAATATTACAGCATTCAAATGCTGGGGAAAACCTCTAAGGTAAATGTGCTTTATTTTGCCAGTATTTTGTGTGTTTTAATACATACTTTGAAGCTGTGTAAGCTGAACCTACTTTATCAATAAGCACAGACAACTACAAAGCCTGATGGTTTTTGTGAATATGCATTTAAATACAGTACTTACTAGCCAAAAAATTATTTTGCTGCATGAGTTCATGAGCCTTCACCTCCAATTTCTCAACAGAGTCAACAGGCTGGAAACGGTCCAGTAATACACAGGAAGAGATATTTACTACAAGCTGTGACAACAGGTCAATCTGTTTACTTGCTGAGCTGTTAAGCATCTTGTTCATCATAGTTTCTAAGACAAGGAAACAAATTGGACTTCCTTAGTTTCAGTGAACACAATAAAAAGCTTGCACGTCTTAGAGTAAATACCCTTTGAATTTTAAAAAAGGAAGTACTTTCAAAAACATGGGAAATTTAGTGTGAACTTATGAAAGTGTACTTAATGTTTCAGTCCTCAGCCATGTTTTCCTTCAATTTCAGAGCAACAAAAATGTAACAAATTATAGCAAAGTTCTAGAAAGAGGCCAAGTCCTTGAAGCTGTTGAATGTTTAACATTTCCTTATCTTCCCATAACTACTCCCACAAACACAAGTTACTGTACTTCAAACATCAGAACAGAGATACATCTCTTTCATCTAATAATATATTGGCCAGTTCTTCTCAGCGCTGCAAATACTTCAAGCACTTTGTTATATAGGGTATAAGTATTTTGATTTGAGCCCTACATGGAAAAAGCATCTGAAAAAAGCCTACAAGCCCTCTGATATTGACTTTGATCTTATCTATGGATCCAGAATGAATTTATACCTCAACCAAAGCCAGGTTGCCAAAAACCACCGAACTTTGCAAGGTATTCAGATCTTAATTCATTGATAGAGAATGTAGAGGTATTGCTATAACCTTATGAGAGAATAACCAGAAGGATAGCACGTTGTGGTAACAAACAAACCCTGGATTATAGATGTTATTCAGCATCAGCACAGAAATTACTACAATAGGAAGGGAGATGAGTGGAAAAACATATGGGGTAGTCTGGAGAAGTGACATGGGAGAATAAACAGAGAATAAATTGGAGAATAAATATTATAAGGAGTGGATGAGGGAACTGGGGTTTTTTAGTGTAGAGAAGAGGAGGTTGAGAGATCTAATTGGTCTCTACAACTATTTGAAAAGAGGTTGTGGAGAGGTGGGGGCTGACAAGCGACAATAGAACAAGATGAAATGGTGTCAAGTTTCACCAGGGGACATTTAGATTGGATCTTAGGAAAAACTTCTTCACATAGAGGGCTGCCCAGGGAAGTGGTGGAGTCTCCATCCCTAGACGTATTTAGAAGACAGGCAGATGTGCTGCTGAGGGACATGGTTTAGTAGCAGATGGCAGGTTAGGGTGATGGTTGGACTTGATGATCTAAAGGGTCCCTTCTAACCAAGATAGTTCTATGATTCTATGACTTCATGATTACTGGTGAGAAAGGATAAAGATAATAAAGAGAAAAAGCAGAGGAACCAATAGTCTAAGACTCAGAAGGCAGGCAAGCAGTAACCCTGTGATTTCACAGACTGAGAGAAAACAGCACCAAATATAGGTACAATGTGTCTTATTTACTGCTACCCTTGAGTAGGTCAGCAAAGGCAATACCTATGCTGCTACTGGTTTTGTAGCACTAGAGAGATCAGAATATTCCTAACATTGAGACCAACTAGGGTTAAGCTTTCATATATATATAAAAATATATAATTATACATCACTCTGGGTATACACACACACACAAAACCACTAGAGATCTCTTCACCAGCTGATCTTTGAAAGACCTTAATTTGAAATCAATAATGAACTAAAAAAAAAATCTCTCTTATTAATTAACTTATTGACTATTTTAGCATTAGAAATGACTAGTTTGGCTGCTTGCTTGGAGTATGGCATACTTAAAAGTTTTTGCAAGCAAAATATTGTCTTTCACAATGTGCATGAACTTGTGTACTGTAGTGTAGAAATTGTACATATGTATACACACATATGAACAGATAGAATCCACAGGAACAATTTAGAATTAAGTTATATAAAATTGCAAATCTTATCGTTTCCAACTTATAAATGTAACAATTATGAATAAAAAAATGCAGCAAATCTGTTTTCAGTATTATCTTCTTATTTTATCACACACCAAGTCAGCACCTTCACTTCTTTCACACACCTTCAGCTTCCACTTAGCTTGTTTAACCTATCGTTAAGTAACTGGCAGGAAATACAACTAGGTTCTACTATGTAGAAATGCTATTTAAGTAAAAGGGTGTCAGATGACAAAATTGGAATAAATGAGCAATAAATAAATTTAGGTCAGAAATTAGGAGAAAGTTTCTAGTTATAAGGTGATTTTGGTTGTGGCACAGTTTTCAGGGATGACGTTACAGCTATTTGTTTCTAGCTTCCTATACACACATAAAACTCTTTCATTACACTACAGAGCAGTAGAGGGGTAACGTGGAGGAAAGCTGCCTGGGTTTTTTTACCCCAGCTCTTACAGAGGGCCACATGTAACATGGGATGTAAGGGAGAGTCTTTGGTAAAGGAAAAAAAATAATCACTTGGAAGTAGGACAAGAAAAAGACTCTGTTAGCAAGAATCTAAAACATGAGCCTGCACCTCAAGTGCATCCCAGTGCCCCTTGAGAGGTTCTTAAGGACTGTGCCCAGCAAGGAACTCAGAAGCTCCAGTGAGACAGGGCTTAGATAAAATCAGTTACACACAGGAAATTATTGCAAAACTTTGGGTTGGAAAGCAAGCACAGAGGAATACAGTTGCCTTGTCCACACAAAACTAGGTTAGAATATAAAAAAGGACTTTAAAAGAAAAATACAAACTTTTTTGCCCTCAGTTAACTATTTACTTTGTTCCAGATGACTGCCACAGCAACTGCATAAAACAGTTTTACAAATTTATAACTTTCTGAGGTCTTAAAGCATAATTTTATATAGAGGTTGGAAAATTTTTACACCAATCCACTCTGTGTCCATGACATTTTTAGCAGGAGTAGCAGGATGAATAACATGTCCTTAAACTCTTTATCATTTTTATAGCATCACAGAGAATTAAAAAGATACAAGCACCTTGTATTTGACCATAATTAGAAGTCAGCTTGATGCAAGTGTAGATATACTAAACCAAGAGAATATTTGCTTTCATTAGAAGACAAAATACAAAATCACACAGATTAGGTGATTTTAGAAAGCAAGCTTTGGATGGAAATAAACATATTGAGAGTGGTAACACCTATAACATATATGGATACATTTGTCTTTCTTGTCTAAGCAAGATAATTACAGGACTGAAAAGCTGCTCAAGAGTAATTAAATTTAAAAAAACAAACAAAAAACCCAAAACCACCCAACCAAAAAAAAATACCAAAAGCAAAACAAACACAAAACACTCACCCCCCTCCTCCCACCTCCAAAAAAACCCAAACACAAATAAAACCACCACAAAAAACACCAAACATAAAAGCAGAAGTTTAGGGTAACAGCTGCACATGCTTATAGACCAATAAAATGAAGAAAAACACATATACAAAACAAACATTAAAAAAAAAAGAGAGCATAGTCATTTTTCAGAAAGCAAAATGATAAAGCAACTCTATAAAAAGAAGTGTAATCAAAGAGTAAATGCAGAAGAATGCAGAGAGTAAATACAGAAGAGTGCCCGGGCACCTTGGACCAATCAGCTTCACAAAGGCATAAATGCTATTGTGTTCAATAGCCCATATTGATTTTCACTCTTTATATGATGTTAACTTTATCGACTGTACTCCGTTATAAAGAAATTCTAGCTTCATAAGCCATTCTATTTAAATGATTTCCAGTATTCACCACCCAAGACTATTAACCATATATTACATATTGTCAAATGTCCCGAGCTCTGTTAAAATGCTATAGCTTGAGAAACACATGCACAGATTTCTGTGATGATGTTGCCTGCAACAGTGAAGATGGACCTGGTAACTCCAGAGGTCTTAATGTCTACTTAATGAAACATTGTTTACCCAAAACCTATCATGTAGTTCACAGTGTTAGATCCAAAAAACCAAAATCCATTTATTACTGAACTGATATATCAAGACAGTGTATCAGTTTCCAGCAGGCCTTGTGGGTTAAGATACTTGTTCTTTCCACCCTCCTGTCTTGTCAATTGTGTGATTCTGTGAGGGGTTGTTTTTTTTTTAAAGTTGCATTGGGATTCAGCTTCACCATGAGGCGTGAGCTGTGCCTGACCCACGGTAAGCAACAGTTAGGAAAATCTTCCTGAGGGACAGTAGATTCAAGTTTGAGTCCTTCACCTAAGGAGGTTACTGAGCCCAAGTTTGAGTCCCTCACCTAAGGAGGCTACTGAGCCCAAATTCCTGTTTTATGGATTGAGCCCTGGACACCATTCGCCATTTTTCTTATTGAAAGTGAGTGCAGCTAGTCCTAGCCTTCAAATGTAGCCTTCAAATCAAAGCCAGTTTCAATTAAATCTCACATCCTGCATTCAAAATAAAAGCCAAGCACTTCAGTTCACATGAACCATGACAGCACCAGCTCAGGGCAGTAGTACAATTTAAGACTAAGAATTCACTTCATCATTTAGAAGCTCTCAGGAGCTTCAGTGGATTTTGTCCATCTCCTGCTTAGAGGCAGATATCAAAATCCAATAAAAGTTGTACTTCAAGTACATTTTTTAATTTTAGCTCCAGGCTTAATTCTTTGGTTGTAAAGCAGATGTAGTAGCCTGTATTGCTGTAAGGTACATTTTTTCAAGCAATGAGGGCCACACAGCCCCTTCATGGGGACATGTGAGTTCTCATCGCTGCCCTCCTCCAACTAATAACTGGAATAGATTTGTGTCTGCTTCATAATTATCCTAACATTCACTGATAATAAACTATACAGCTCTGTCCTCTCTACCTCCTCTAGGAAGTACCCATCTCCCTCTATACTTGCTGTCACACTATCTGTTATTGCATCTTATCCCATTTTTCTCTCTGGTCCTCAAAACCATGAATTTTTCTTAAAGGATACTAGGCTCTTCTTTGGTGTGGACAGGTCTTTCTGGCAGACATCAGCAACCATTTAAATTATCATGTACCTACCCTACTGACAGTGGGATACATTGTATTTTTTTTCAATTATCAAATTATTATAAAATCTTTAAGTAACTTCAATTTCCAGCATAATCCCTTCTAATCCCTTCTCTTCTCCTTAAATCTCTATATAATCAGAATTACTCATAATAATCCCCATCTCTTCCACTGTAAACTGTTCCTCTTGGCATATCTGTCTGGCCCTGGAGGGCATACTCTCTGTTCCTGGAGTTCTGGTGGCCAGGACTCAGTACCTATGTAGAGAGTGTGCAGCCAAGGATGGCTGTGACCCAGGGAACACTGCTGGGCAGCCTCATGCAGACACCTGAGCCAGGGCCACTCCGTTCCATCAGAGATGCAGAGAGCTGTTGCTGGGCTTGCTGCAGCTCCCACCACATCACAGGCTGGCTGTGGATCTGGGCATGGATCTGTTGATCTGGGCCCAGACCCCTATCCACAGGGTGATGTCCTAACCTGATCTCAGTATCGCTCACATAGTGCTGCCTGGCCATCCCAGGGGTGAGTAACCCTTGTTACCCTCTACTGACTTGAGCCCAGCCTCGCTGCTCCCTGATTATAACCATATCTCAGGCTTTTCTGAGGCTCAAGGAGACCACACACAACTAATTCTCCATAAAAGGAGAGGAAAAAGTTACAGACAGCTTTTGATTATATTTAATTTTCTATTTATTCCCATTTAAAATGTATAGATTTCCTTAAAAAATTGCTACAAAAACATTTATTACTACCTAATGGAATCATGGCAACCTGGATCACTTCTCCCTTCTCTCCTTTTAAGTATAGCTCCTATGTTTATAACTCTCCCATGACAGTTTCCCATTTCTAATTTGTAAGCAGATTTTTTCAAGTCTTTCCATATTTTGAAAAGCAAATTATCTAGTAAAAATAACCCAAATAAATTCGAAATATTTGAGACAAACAGAAGAATTTAAAATCTGGTACTTTACTGTCATTTAAGTAGGTAAAACATTCAACTCCAACTAAATATACTGATTACCCCTATTGGACTTGAACTTAGAAGTATATGTGCTTTTATGTACATACCATATACTTGCATTTTTTTAAAGAGCTTTTCCATGTCGATATCCAAATTACTTTCTATAAAGTGCTTTATGAAATTGCTTTGCAGTGCTTCCTAAAATGAAAAGTGTTAGATGTTCATCAACAGGTTCATCTTCTCTAAAGATACATAAGATATGAATATACATTAATGTTCAATTACCAGAATTTCCTGCATAACACTGGAGAAGTCACTTAGCCTCCCCATGTCTTCAGTCTTCCCCTCTTAACAGGTTACCTCCACACATTTCAAATAAACAGCAGAGCATATGCTACCCACTGCTGTACATCGCTATCCTCCTATACTGAAAACATTTCAACTGTGAGTCCATTCTAATGTCCTTGTAAGTCTGCTGGGATGGAAATCCATTTTCTTTTCCCACAAGATTTTTGGGTCATTATATTATTATTTTTCTCCTGCCAGTGCTTATATCTTTATAAAATTGCCATTTGGGAATTCCTTTTACATTATGTTAACTTATTTATTTCATTTGCAAACTACTAAGGGGGGAAATATTTTTTTATCTCCATCCTAGGATCTGCAACTCTGATGTATGATTATTAGCATAATTCCTTAATTGAAAATAAAATTAACAGTTCAATTGATATGTCTGGGCCATGGTAAGAGTCCCAACATATAGCAGCCATGCATGCCTTCACAAGTCAAAGGAGAAAAAAAGGCACATATATGTAGAATGGGAAAAATCCTGGTAATGCAGTTCAGTTTCTTTTCAAGTCAATATTTCCCACATTATTATTGTTGTTATCAGTTGCACAGATTGTTGGGAAAAACAAGTGATAAACAAGAA
>VZTU01001290.1:27675-57074 GCA_013400835.1 Zapornia atra
ATCTCACTTATTGCCTGGTAATACTGGGCATAATGACATAACTTTGCTTTCAAGTATATTCACCTCAGAATTTTCTCAGCATCACACTGTAGCCTCAAACCCTAAAGCTGATCTGCCTCTTTTCTTGCTCTTTTCAAACCTGAAGCCAGATAGATGGGCAGTTTTACATGTATAGAATTTCCATCTAGATGACACAGCAAATAATTAGAAAATAGGAAGCTCTCCCATAGTTCACCAACCTGCAGACGTGAGACTGTGAGGACATTTCCACTGGTTTTAAAAACCTCAGACATCCTAAGCCATGTCTCAGAATAAGTCTTCAAGTTTTCCACAAACTCAAAAGTAAAATTAGCCTGGGTAAAAGAATACACAGAGAGAAGTATAGCAAAAATTGTGCATAGCAAATCTTAAGAAACAGTAAAAACTGGCATGCTTCAGAACTTTTACAACTACTTTCCATTTCACTTTGAAAGTCAGCAGTAAGGTACCAAGTTTTCTTTTATTCTACTTAAGAAATTAAAAGTATTTGTGTTCCAGTGCGTGAATACCAAGCAAATCAAAGTCTTCCTGTAGCATGCGTGTTTCCTAACTGAAATGTCATAAAGACTTCTTTATTTTATAATGTCTATTTCATACAGAATAAAATAGAGGTGCTTCAGAAAGACAGTAAAAAGTAGTTAGGACATATTCAAAAGAAAGCCTTTGCAGATCCTGTGGGTCTATTATTTAAACTACTTCAAATATATAATAAAAGTGAAAGTTGGAAGCATGGTCTGGACAATAAATTCAACTAAGCAATCAATCCATTTCAAAAAAATCACAAAATGTCCTCACAGAGGAAGACGAGCATAGCAAAACATTTTCTGTCCCAGTCAAACACAATTTCTCTCTTAGCCACTAACAAACAACTATCATTTTTTTCCATCGTGTTTTAAACAGATCACAAGTGTACTCAAGATTAGAAAATATTGCTTTTTGTTTAAATTGGTGTTATCTGTCACCAAAATGCATTTAAGAGCAATCCAGCACTACTGTAATGGTAGAGATCGTGACATTTCCCAGTAAGGAGTGTCTGCAATGCACTGTAAGCTCCAATTTGGGACCACACATTTTTGCAATGACTCGTATTGAAAGTACAATGCTTTTGCCATAATATTTTACGTGTCTTTTACAAAATCCCACTCCTAGCACAACATGGGAAAACAATTTGTGGTGGTTCTTTCTTCCTGTTTGTAGCACAGAAGGCCACAAGGAGACCCTTGCAGGCAATTTAATTTTCCTGAAAGAATTTACGCATTTAACTTCTATGAGATTCCCCATTCCACTTCCAAAGGGAGAGTGATCCTAAACTTTAAACTACTGTTTGGTGTCAAATGAGCTAAAAAAGTTCTTCTGTTAACACGCAAACTCATGGACTGAAAACCCAGGCCTGAATGTCAGGGTCATGTAATACACTGTCCATGTACGATCGTGACAATATGAGAGAGGCCAGAAAGGCTGCAAGGGGAGCCAACAGCCAAAATGGAAGATTGCTATTTCCCCTGTACAGAACAGACACAGGTAATACTGTAACACAAGGAGATCGTTAGAAATTTTTATACGAAACAGCTTGTAGTATCTAAGCTCAGTAGAGCTCAGATCTTAGTGCTTCTTGACTTGATTCTGAACAGCACAAAAGATTTTTGTCTTCCTGAATTCACTTTCAAAGGGCTACAGTAACCATAATGTGCTTGTATTCAAACACTCTATACAAACAGTTACAAAAAATTACTGCAGCAACATGGATTTCTGGAAAAGATTAATTCTATGTAATGTAGAAACTGAATTGAAAGAAATGAGAGGCAGCAAAGGAGTAAGGTGTGTGCAGAAGGTACAGAGACTATTTAAGGCAGCATAGAGGAAACTGAGTAAGTACGCATTGTCCAACAAAAAAAGATTCGAGAAAGACTTGAAGAACACCGTACAGCACATAGGCACACACTACACATCAGGAAGCTATTAGGAAACATCCTTTTAAAGTTACACCTAAACAAGAAAGCAAGAACAAATAGGTAAAAAAGGGGGTTGTTTGATATTTGTTTGCTCTCTCATTCACCATAGGAGGCCTTTGGGAAGTTTCTGTCAGAAGCCTTCTAGGTGGAAAACATTTTAGAGAATCTGTCTCAAATTGAAGCAAAGCAAAGAAAAACAGAAAAAAAGGTTAAAAAAAAAAAAGAAGGTCATACAATTTAAAAAAAATTAACAATAAGTTGTTTCCAGGACAAGATAACATCCGGCCAAGGATTCGAAGAGTACTCAAGGATTAAATAGTTAGTACTCACTGTAGTGTAACCTCCTGATTAAATTTCCCTTGCTATCAGGGAACTGTAGAATACCTAATGCAGTGCTATTCATAAAAAAGATGTTAGGGGAACCAGAGGACTACAGACTAATAATTCTGAAATCTGTATTAAGCAAATTTTCATTTTTTTAAATAACAACAATAATAACAAATTATAGTACATAGCAGTAGTGGAAATAGAGAATAGAAATATAGTTGGGTGATATAAAAACAGGATTTAAAAAAAGAAGTTGCCTCAATTGAAAACAAGAGAGTAAGAGGTTGTTGATGCAGAAGCTCTAACTGCAGGCATTACGAATACAAAGAATTTATATAAGCTCAAAAATCTTTATTATTATAAATTATAGTAGTAAAGTCCTGGCAAGCCTGACCCTTAGGTTTTTGAAAGATGGGATGTATTTCTAGGGGAATATCACTTTAGTGATATGTTCCTTGATTCTTCCCTATACAGCTTTCCTGATTACTCTAGGAATCAGAATTTAGAACAAGATGAATGCTTAATCTTACATGGTAAAGAAACTCATGTAAATTTGTATACAAATGACTAGCTGGACTTTGATGTTTAACAGAAGTTCTCTTTGAGTTCTGTTCTTCCCAATCAATGAAGACCCATTAAAATAAATACTCTTTATAACAACTATGGTGGATATTGACTGCTTAGAATTAGTCTTCAGTATCAACTACAATCCTGTCTGAACTGACTATGTCTAAGCCTCTTCCTGATGTAACCATAAATAAAAATTGTATTTTGAGCTCATTAAACTACAGTCTTTTAACAGGCTGACGAGTCAAGTGTGCCTATGCAAAGCCAGACAGGATATTAAGTTTAGAATAACAACTTTCCTAATTAGTATCATTTTTTATAATTACACTAGAGAAAAAAAAAAAAAAAGAGGAAACTGAAATTAACTAGTTTCCTAGACTGGTTTTCTTTCTTTTATTTCTCAATTGTCTTGCTACATTTATACTTACATGTAAGGATATATATATATATTTTAATATTTTATAGCCCTCTAAAGCCTGTCAAGGTCCCTCTGGATGGCATCCCTTCCCCCCAGCGTGTTGACTGCACCACACAGCTTGGGGTCATTGGCAAACTTGCTGAGAGTGCACCTCATCCCACTGTCCATGTCACCAATAAAGATGTTCAATAGTACGGGTCCCAGTACCAACCCATGAGGAATCCCACTTATCACTGATCTCCACTTGGACATCGAGTCATTGATCACAACTCTGAGCATAACCATTGAGTCAATTCCTAATATACCAAGTAATCTATCTGTCAAATCTATGTCTATCCAATTTGAAGAGAAGGATATTGTGCAAGAATATCAAATGATATCTGACACTCTTCCCTTATTCACCAATGCTGCAATCCTATTATAGAATGCCACCAAATTCATCAGGCACAATTTCCCCTGAGTGAAGCCATGTTGGCTGTCACCAATCACCTTCTTATTTTCCATGTGCCTGAGCATTGTTTCCAGGAGGATCTACTCCATGGCCTTGCCGGGCACAGAGGTGAGACTGATGAACCTCATTCGTTTTTTCCTAACAATAGGGGTTATGTTCCCCCTTTTCCAGTCAGTGGGAACTTCAGTGGATTCCCATTATTTCTCAAATATGATGGCCACTTCATCCACTAGTTTCCTCAGGATGGATGGAAGCGTGTCATCAGGTCCTGGGGACTTGTGCACCTTCATGTCCACATGAGCTTCCTCTACAGTGGATGGTTCTTCATTCTCCCAGTCCCTACCTTTGCCTTCTGTCCTGGACAATGTGACTAGAGTCCTTGCATGGCTGAGACAAAAAGTTTTTAAGTACCTCACCCTTTTCTATATCCTGGGTAATGAGGTCTCTTGTTTCATTACAGATGGGGCCAACATTTTCCCTAGGCTTCCTTTTATCACTGACACAGAATTTTTTCGTATTGTCCTTGATGTTTCTGGCCAGATTTAATTCTATCAGGGCTTTAACTTTTCTAACCTGGTTCCTGGCTGCTCAGAGAGTTTCTCTGTATTTCTCCCAGGCTACTTGCCTTAGCTTCCGGTCTCTGTAGGTTTCCTTTTTGTGTTTGACTTTGCCCAGGAGCAACCTGTTCATCCATGCAGGCTTCCAGGTGCTTTTGCCTGACTTCCTCTTTGTTGGAATGCATCAGTCCTGGGCCAGGTATCTTGTGCCCCTCTTCCTTCCATGGCTTTGGTCCACGATACTCTACATAGCGAGCCCCTGAAGAGGCTAGAGTAGTGAGTTTGCTGTGCACTTTCCTTGCTGCCCTGAGGATCTTGAACTCTACCATTTCATGGTCACTGTAGCCAAGGCTGCCCCTGAGCTTCACATTCCCTACCAACCCCTTCTTGTTGGTGAGAACAAGTTCTAGCATGGCAGCTCTCCTCATCAGCTCCTCTAAGATTTGGAGGAGGAAGATGTCATCAACGCATTCCAGGAACTTTCTGGATTGCTTGTGCCCTGCTGTGTTGTCCCTCCAAAAGATATCAAGGTGGCTGAAGTCCCCCATGATGACTAGGCCTTGTGAACATGAGGCTGCTCCTATCTGTCTATAAAGGGCCTTATACACTCTATCTGCCTGGTCAAGTAGCCCATAGCAAATCCCTCCTATAGTGTCCCCTGTCCCTGCCCTCCCTTTAATACTGATCCAGTCATCACCCCTCCTCTTACAGAAGCGCCTCAAAGCAAGTCAGGAAGAAACATGTAGTTGTAGATAATCATGCTCAAGACAGAGCATCTATCATGCCAAAACTTCAGAGATTGTTCAATTAATACCAAATTATTAATGATCATTCATAATACTGGTGTTAGAAACATAATCAGGAAGGATGCACTGTAGGTTGTTTCTTTTTAAACCTCTGAATAGGCTTTCGTTGCTGGGGTAACCCTTCTCCACATCTCCCTGTGCTGTCCCATTAAAGGTCCTATCACAAGAAAATGTTGAGGGCAAAAGCTCACTTGGATTACGTATATCCTACACCTCGATACAGCATGATTTACATGACATTTCTACTAATGTGTTTTTAATCTTTCTATACAAGGTTAAAGGGACTCTGAACAACATTCTCTTCTTCACACTAAGGTGAAACCACTGTAACAAGATTAAAAGAAATATTTAAGCTTAAAGTGGGAACAAGGCGAGAACTCAGGAGGCAATGTGGATCCATTTTTCTGAAAGGCAATTATCCAATTGCTTGTATCCACACTGAAAGAAGTGGACCTTTAAAATGAGGCATAAAGACCAATAAGCAGAAATAGTGTTTCTTTTGATACTCACCTTCTCCATCACCAGGTCAATCATGTTGATGTTTGAATTGTACAGTATCTTCCCATGTAATAACGGTTTCAGGAAAGTCCACAGCAAAGCCCCATTAGAAGACTGCAAAATCTCCTGATAAAGCTTCAAGCAAAACGGAGCTGCAAAAAAAAATACAAACTCACATTTAAGACAGACAACACACCGGTGAGGTTGGTTTATTGCCTTTTTTTTTTTTTTAATTCAAAGAAAAGCTTGAGTCTTAATTTAGGATCTGCCACAGCACCACGCCAAATACCATCTAGCTGCCATTAAGGCATCGCTACAGGTCCCTGAACAGAAATTGTTTACAACAGCCTATGACAGTGTTGAGGATGCAGAACTGTAAACATTAGGCAAGTAAAACTTAATCAGGATCCAAAGACCTTGTCACATTTGTGAAAAGCAGCCTGTGAAGCCCATCTATCCAGAAGTTACATTGGTGAATTTTTGAGTGGAAGGACACAAGCAAAACCTCTGCCAACAAAATGAATGCTGAGGGAAAAGTCACCTTAAAAACCCAGGCTAACTTCACACCTTTGGTTGTTCTGTCACTTTATATTCCTACTTAAGTAGGAACACACGAATTCCTTCACAAATACAGCCTTTTTATATTTGTATAATTTCATAAGAACCTGTCAAAAATGGGGGGTGGGGGTGGGGAGGGGAGTTGTAATGGCATGACACTTCTTGCTTTAAAAAAATCAAATCAAATATGTTTTCCATTTATTAACCCACAACCATATTTCTACATCAGATGGGGTTATTAATGCATTAGGGTATATATCCTTTATTACTAGGATCCAAAGAATAGCTTCCAAGATATCCCACTGCATTTGCACTCAATAAAGGCAATGAGTTTCCTGTGAAAATAAATATTTAGATTTTAATGTCCAGCTTACACAGTTTGAGGGGTTTTTTTGTTTATTATGAGTGGATTTATGAAGAACCAGTGCTGTGAGAGAATATTAAATACTGTCATTAAGTCCTCAAGGAATATAAGTTATTGTACATAATGGAAACTAGGCCAAAACCATTTAAAATCCCACTGCAAGTTAAACAATTGTCAGAAATTTATCATTAAGAACACCTGGTTCTTTGCCTAAATTTTTACTTTCTTCAAATAAACAATCATTACTAACCACAGTCATTGCTAAATGACAGCAAAAAATTAAATGCTTCAAACTGGCCAGTCAGAAACATCAATATGCTAACGACACTGAAGACTTGCTAATCTGAGTTTGCTGCGATTTTCAGAAAGTCTTTGGCAAACATCTGCTACAGAAAATACATATAAGTTAACCACTGTGCAGGAGTATAAACCAAGTTTCTGCAGTCTCGTGTAATTTTTTAATTTTCATTAGCTCACCAATTTGCAAAATACTGGAAACGGTATTAATTCACTCCTAAGAATACCAGAACCAACATATTTCAAGGTTCTAAGGTAAAAGATACTCCACTTCAGAGTTGTGACAATATTAAAAAAAATTAAATTGTGAAAAAACCAGATAGCACTTCTGACCTAAACAGCTCTGAAAGAGACTAAGTCCCAAACAATCTCTCTAATCATCCACACTGCTAACTCCATTCTTCAAACTGGAAATAAAAGCAGAGCGTTCTGCTTGCTGGTATATTCCCCACACAAGTGAAGAAGTCTAGGACAGAGCTCTGGCTCCCTCCCAAGGGTCCCAGCCAAACTAGACAGTTTCTGGCTGTAGAAACTGTTAGATGGCAGAGGCGTTATTCACAGCCACAGATCCTTCCCTAGTGATTCTCCCTTGCACAGGGCCATTGAGGCACTAACAAGGCTATTAACAATATTAAAGTTAAACAGGGTTAGTCAAATGTATATTGAGGAAAGAGAGCAAAGGTCAAATTATATAAGAGCCAAGAGCTTTTCTGGGCACTTGAGTATAGGAATACCAAATATTAAAAAACTTATGTTACCCAGAGGGCTAACAGATTTTACTGCACAATAATACCAGGGCTTTATGTTTGCAGAAGAAAGGCGTGCAGCAGTAAATTATCAATCTTGTATCTCAAAGATATATTTTCAATACCAAGTGCTTAAAAAATCTAATAAACATGTCTCTAAGATGGGAATATTCTTATTTATTATTTGCGAAGACAGAAAACAATCAGTATTGTTTGTGTCTCATCCACTACTGTCCTGTAGCCATAAAACTGTTATTGATCAACCCTTGTGCTCAGGATTACAGTGTCAACTGAGATGTCAGCTGGTATATATTTCCATTTAAGAGGGAAAAGCTTCTCTAAACTGTGACTCCGTACATACAACTTGTGATTGATAGTTTTTCTTACTTGAGTCTTCAGGAATGCCATACTTTGCCATATTATCCTCCAAGGTTCCCATGATTCTGGGCATGTCGATGAACAGGTTTGCATTGCTGAAAAATGAAGTTTCTTCTTTACACACTGCCTTGATTACAGATTCCAGGGATCCAACAGATGAACTTCTGAACTGCCCACCTTGCAAGAACTAGAACAAAAAACCAGAAATACAGATGAACAAAGTTACTTTTAGTAGCTTCAGGGAGTAACCCTGGTGTTCTCTTGAATATTGGCATCCAAGGAGATTGACAAAATTAGACTGTTGAAACTGCCTACAAGAATGAGGGCCTGCTGTGCTCTTTTCTGTTCTCCTGATCACCTTTATCATGGAGGGAGAAGAAAAAAAAAGGTAATGCAATTATAATTGCTAAGATACTTGATGAAAGACAGTAGTAATACATACTATATTAAACTGAAAAATACTGTGTATTGGTTAGGCAGAAAAGGAATGAAAATATGAAGACAACTGTACAACAGATTCTTTGATTGCAGTGTCAGCTTTCACAAAGTCTGCTCTTCAGGTAGATTACTCCTGTATCACAGAGACAGCAGAAATAACCAAAAATATTTTGCGTGTGAATTTTTTGCAGTGAAAACAGTTGCTAAGAAGAAAAAAATAATTGAAGTGCACGTGGCCTAAAAGCCTGTTTTTCAAGTACATTTTTTATCTTGTTAGATGCATTTCTAGTTTTTGGACATCTTGAGTCATACCAGGATTTATTACTGCCATTTGCTCATCACTAGCATACTCCTACTGTAGCGAACAACCTGACTCCTTTTATGGTTTAAGCACCATCATTCATAAATCATTCATAAAATAAAGAAATAAACCCAGCCTCCCCTATGCAGCTTCATTTTTCCAATAAAGGTGCTCAGTGGTAACCGGTATGTCACGGAAGGCCGTACAGGTGCACAGTTCTGAGAGAGAACAGAACTGCAAGGCAACATGCTGCTAGAGTATAACTGAAGGACGCATTGGCCCGCCTGATACTCATTATGGTTGCAGATGCTTGTCAAGAAAAACATAGCTAGACTATCAGATATCGTTTGAAGATGGCACAACTGGCAACTAGAAAAAAGGCTGTGATACGTCAACCAAACACATTTGACACTGAAATAAATCAGCACCTTATAATTTGGATTATTTTTTTTAAAACAGAAGAGTCAATTTTCAAAGTAGCACAGCACTTTACATAAAGAATCAATCACAGACAGTTTACAGATTGTGCTGTTAGAAACAGTTTATCCTGCTCAATGTATTTACTGAAGTGTCAGGTGCTTCTTTAGCAATCCTGGAGGAATACTAGAAAGTGTTATTTAAAACTCCTTGTTGGCTGCTCCCAAAATCTGACTTTTTGCATAAGAGTTTCAGCATACAGCATAGTAAATAAATAATAGCCAGATTTCATAACACCATCATCTACATTTCCTGAATGACTCCACTGGCACGGACTTCACTGGAGGAATAAACTTTATTTATGCGCAAAGCTCAATAAAAGTGTTTTTGAGTCCTTATTAGTGACTATTTGCACTAGGAGGATAAATGAGGCTTATTTCAGTCAAAGAGCACAAACTTGCTAATTAATTCTGGTTCCAATCAAAATAACTTGAAATTCAAATAATGAATATTTATGTGGTAAGCTGCCACCAGCAGACTGAATCTACTTACTGTCTTTCAACTAAATATCCAACGACTCAATAAGATATGTTTCCTAAAATTTGGCTTTGATAAAGTGGGAGAACTATATAGGATGGATGTTCACAAAAAGTTGTCTTTGATCCAGTTGTTCTAGTTTAAACTGAATGAAGTAGGTCTGTAATTAAGGCTGATGAATCCAAACAAGCAGCCTTCTACGAACAAAATAATCAGTCAAGCCAGTCCAACAAATTCATGGAAGAAGGCTGATACTGAAGATTAAAAATCTATCTGGAATTGGATTCTCAAACAGGTTCAAAAAACTTCTGATGTAATTGGATAGCTGCATGCTTTAAAAAAATTATTAATAAAACTAAATTCATGTGGAGTAAAAATATCAGGTATTCTAAAAGAGAAAGCTAAAAGTCAAGTCAGGTTACTGCTTACACACAAGGCCAAAATAAATTCAGAATCATTACATGAAGAGAGATAAAAAATAAAATGCAGTTTTCACAGAAAATTATAAAGGAGGTTAAAGATAATTCAAAATTTGATGAAACCAACAGGTAAATAGATATTCCTACTTCTGAATAGAGTCCTAAAAAACCTCAAACTCTTTACTGTACTGAAATTGACAGTCAGGAGAGAGGGTGCATGGGAGAATGCAAGAATTACTGATTTGGTTAAATTATTTTTCAGGAGCCTATCAAATTTAGATGGTGATACTGGAATGAGTATCTCAAGATACTCAAGAAAGAGTTACATTGTACTCAAGGAAATTAAGGGTATCTTCTTGTGATGTTTAATAGGGCTAGATATACAATACATTTTGAAGTGGAGAGCCATTAAAGACAAAACTATATGAGTAGAATTGAACACATTACCACATTATCAAATTATCATTCCAGACCAATACAAGATGTTTGGGATCATAGAATCACTTAGATTGGAAGAGACCTTTAAGATCATCAAAACCACACACAGCCTAACTCTGCCTCATCCAGCTCTAGACCATGTCCTCAAGCACAACATCCACACACCTTTTAAAATACCTCCAGGAATGGTGACTCCACCACCTCCCAGGGAACCACAACTCTCTGGGCCTGGCCATGCAGACAGTTTTTAACCCAGCGAAGAGTACACCCATCTAATCCAAGAGTGCCTAGTTTCTCCAGGAGGATGTCGTGGGAAACAGTGCCAAAGGCTTTATTGAAGTCCAGGTAGACAACATCCACAGCCTTCCCCTCATGAACTAAGCAGGTCACCTTGTCATAGAAGGACACAAGGCTGGTCAAGCACAATCTGCCTTTCATAAACCCATGCTAACTGGGCCTGATCACTTGGTTGTCCTCCATGTGTTGTACGTATGTGGGAAGGCAAGTGCCCTCTCCCAAAAAGACATGCTACATTAGGTGAAGTCTAACAATCAATTAATGTTCTTGCCTAGAAAATATTAATCGGCATCAATCCAATAGCAGTGGGGTGGGTAAAAAATGTCATTGACAAGTTATTGCAAGGACCCTGTTGAAAGGAAAGAAAACACTGGATCACAGAGAAGTTACTGGCGCTATTCCCCTGAGACTGGTGTTAGGTCCACTGTGATAAGATTTTTAGCCTTTAAATTACTGAAGGTTGCCTGTAATTTAACACCAGAAGGTATTGCAGGAGAAAAGACGACCTGAATGCAGTATGGCAAGAAAACAATTACCTAATTTAAAGGAAACTGAATATGGATATCTGTGCAAAACATTATTTATCAAATGAAATAATTAAATACTGTTATAAAATGGAGCTTACCTGGATATATCACTGATCCTTGATCAAGAAAGAGAAAATATATGCAGCTTATGAAACAGGTGAATGCAAGATTAAGAAAGTAATTTTAGCACACACAGACATTAATTACCAGAACTACAAGAATCATAAGCCATAATTCCCCCTTAAAGATGCATTTTTCTCCCCAAAAGTCAAGATTAGCCTTAACACAGCATGTGAAGATGACAGTAGGATGTCTAAGGCAACTGGGAGCCTGTTACAAAAGAAAAAAACCCCAACTAAACCAAGCCAAAGTAGTACTAAAAAAAATTTATTTAGCCTATAAAACCAGAGATGGACTATGAGTGACCTTCTACAAAATATGGACAAGTCAGGGAAGTTATAAAACCTACAAAACATTTTTGATAAAAGAGTAAACAAACTAGCCATTGATAGACCTAAGTCAGAAATTTATACATTTGTAACACCACCAGGCGTTTTAGTAAATGAGTTTTAAGAGAAAACTTGTTCCAAGTTAGTGGAGGGGTTACAGAACTGAGGCCACCTTTCACAACTGACAGCATTCAGTTAGTTCCCTCCAGTTTATCTATTCATGAGTGACAAACATGCTGAAATTATCTGTGGAAATACAAATAAATCATTTCAAACAGGAAAAAAAACCCCCCACCCTCAAATGAAAATTCTGGTCAAAACCAGCTGTGTTTTTCCTCCGGAAGTTATCCACTCACTCAATGTTAACTGTAGAATGTGGCTCTGTATTCTAGCTACTCCTAACTGTCAGCTACTGAGTTCTTACAGCATCTTCTATCACACAATATGTAGCATATCAATTCAACTGCACATTATACAGTTATTTCAATGGTTTTTCTCACTTTTCATTTTATCTTTCAGGCAAAAATCCACATGTATAATTGACAATTACTTTATTACCTCTTTCATTATAGAAGCAATTATTTTTTTATGTCAGCTTCAAAATAACTTTTTCAGTTAGAAGTTAATGAAGGAGACAATATGCTGAAGACTCTATGCAGAAGGTCCACATATTTTTACTTTAAAAAACTTTGCATAATTTATTTGGTAATCTTCCTAAGTCACTGAACCACTTTTCTGTTGGTTATCATGAAAATAAAATTCCAGAAGGATGTACTCCTCTGGAAATAGAAAAAATTTTAAGGATGTAAGCAATATCTACACTTTGGTAGAACAAGTTTGGCTTCCCTATAAAGGAAGAAAATAAAGTAATCAATAATTGAAAGTATTATCAGAAAGTAGAAAAAAAGATCCAGTTAAACCTGGAAAATACCGTATATAAAAAATAAATAAATTTTAGTAATCTAGAAAATGAGAAAAAGTTAAGGAGACTGAAGAGCCCTTAAAAACATCAAACATCTAATTTATTTTTTTAAAAAGGCACTGATTTTTTTTTAAATTCTCCACAAATTATTAGATGACAAAAACAATCAGCAATTTCTCAAGAAAAAGGAATTAATAGAAACTAAGAAAACAAAGACTGTGTCAGAAAAGGTGACCAAAAAAGTAAAATCTAAAAAGGAACAAAAATTCCAAGGTTAAATATATACATATACAATATTAGACTAAGTATAATATATTACATATAACAGGATGATATTTGTTGCCATGGACCAGAGATTAAAACTGTGACTAGATGGCCCTCTGCTGTTCGATGTCTTCCTTCACATGCTCTTTTTTTTTTTTTTTTTTAACAAGACATTTTTAGACATTCTTCTATCAAAGAAGCACCTTTGGGATTTCACTCCGAAGCGAATACTTCGTTTGTTCGAGGGAAAGACTGACACAAAAAGCACTAGCTTAAGGAATGCTGAAAACAAGCAAGCAGCTGATGAAAGCCACCTTTCACTGTGGCAGCCAAGGAGCTACTCCAAAGGAAAGAGGCTCAAAACCAAAACTAACATGCACATAACAGCACTTTACAACATGCCTCTGTCACACAGATTAGAAGATCTCGTGAAAGATTCATATAACTAGAGAAAACAGTATGCAAGGTAGAGTTTACTCTGGACAGCAGTCACAAACAAGTTTGCACTGTTTACCACTGAAGGATTTTTTTAAGAGGTTTGCAATTTTAGAACCAGATTCAATCCTAAACTTTCCACACACAATAGCAAATCCAGAAGGTAATGCCAGAGGGGTTTCAGGTCTTCTTATAGACCAGGACCCTGCTTAGAAACAGATTTGACACTAGATCCACAGCTGTGATAACTGTAAAGATGTGCACACAGCAACTGCCCTTAGTTAGGGACAAAATAAACATCCTCACTCACACCTCAAGCCACTTTTTCTTTTTTTAAATGTTAAGCAAAACCATCACACAAAAACCTGAAGCAACACAAACAGAATACCATGGCAGACACAAGAACAGCATATGCTATCTCGAAATCTTACCCTTTATAAGAAATAACGTTGCTTTTTTACACAAAGTACTCAAAAAAAATTAGCAGAAAAGGCATGATTTTCTTCAAATCACAGATAATACATGATATTAATAAGAAGAAGCCTAAGACCACATTAAAGTAGACTATTACCTCATAAGTTAAAAAAAAAGAGATGATAAATAGCACATCAATAGTTTCAAAATTTCATAGTACCTGAAAGAGACCAAATCACCTTTCCTAGGGTCTATGGAATCTCTTTTCTCTAAGTTCCAAACTTTCTAGGACACAATTTCTACTAGTGTTCCTTCTTACTAAGCATGCATCCCTATCAAAGCACCTCAGGAGGGGAACTAAGTTTGTATATTGAAATCATGCACATACCTGCTGCAAGGCAGAGATGTCACGCACACTGATATTTTGGATTCTTTGGAGGAACACTGGAAGGTTTTCCATGACATGGTGGGCTTTATTGAGAAGAGAGCTGATACTAGAAACCACATCCAGTAGCATGTTTAGTACATTACCTAGCTCAGATGGTATCTTAATCTTGGAAAAGAAAGAAAAATCATAATAAATTCCAATTAGAAACAAGTTTCAAGCTTTCAATGAAATAGTCAATATTACTCAGTCTTTTTTTAAACCTTGTTATACAATTTCCTGTAAACCATGTTTAACAAACTTCTTTTAGTATAACTCTCTAGTTACTTTCAAATTCAGCTAAGGAAAAATTCTCTGGCAATGGTACAACTGGCCTACGTAATATCAGGAATGAAATTACAGAGAACATGTTTATAGCTACCATGCTGAAGAGAACTCTGCTATCCAAGGTGCTAAATGGGATCTGCAATGTCCTGTTCCCTTGGAATAAGAACTTTTCCTTCATAGGTTCAAGATTCTCAATGCAACAGTTTAATATTTTTTAAATAATTCATAAGCCAAATTAAATCTATCAACCAGTACTATTCAATATATTCATTGATGACCTGGATGAGGGAATAGAGTGTACAGTCAGCAAGTTTGCTGATGACAGAAAACTGTGTGGGGTGACTGACACCCCAGAGGGATGTGCTGCCATCCAGAGAGATCTGGACAGGCTGGAGAGTTGGGCGGGGAGAAGTTTAATGAGATTTATCAAGGGCAAGTGCAGGGTCTTGCATCTGGGGAAGAACAACTCCAGGTACCAGTATAGGCTGGGGACTGGCCTGTTGGAGAGCAGCGTAGGTGAGAGGGACTTGAGGGTCCTGGTGGACAGCAGGATGACCATGAGCCAGAAACATGCCCTCATGGCTAAGGAGTCCAATGGCATCCTGGGGTGTATCTTTTGATATCCCTTCCAACTCCTAACATGCTGTGATTCTGTTCTGTGAACCACTTTATTTGCTTTAAGAATCATATTAGACAACAAATTTTCCTGTCAGATTTTTCTTCCCTTTGCATTTTTCATACACACTGCATTTTACCTATAATAATGGTGTATCTTTCTTTCCCTACTTGCCTAAATCAACTGTTTTCTGTTTCCAACATGCAAGTTTGGGAATTATGAATTTTCTCTGTATTTCCTTTGCTTTTACAGGTTATTAAATTATATGGTAATACAATCTGATTCATTGTTACCTGCCTATGCATGAGAATAGAAACAATCATAATAATAGCAGCATCATGTACAAAGTAAGTGATGCACAGCACAACTTCTCAACTACCCACAGGCCACTGATGCCCAGAGAGTTCTCAAGCCACAGTTCAAACCCCTGGCCAGTTTCCCTAAGTTATATACTGAACATGACGTTCCATGGTGTGGAATATCCCTTTGACTAATTTGGGTCAGCTGTTTTGGCTGTGTTCCCTCCCAGCTTCTTGTGCACTCTAGCCTAGTCACTGTTGGGTCAGTATGAGAAACTGAAAAGTCCTTGACTTTGTGTAATCATTACCTAGCAACAACAAAAATATCCATGTGTTATCAACATTATTAAACTAAATCAAAAACACAGCACTATACTTGCTTCTAGGAAAGAAATTAACTCTATCTGAACCAAAACCAAGACAGTCATATAAAGTATAGTAGGTTTGCCCTTATAAAGAAACTCATCCTGAGAGCTGGAAAAGCTCTTTCCTGAAGGAGCCACCTGGGTTGTCAACTTGATTTCTACAGCAAATAAAATGCATCACAGATTGCTATGAATTTTTCCTAGAAAATAATTTTGTAGTTCTTGTAATGGGAGCTCTTACACTTCTTTTATTTCCATTGATGCCAGATCAGCCTTCCACACTTACAAACTAAGTGACTGAATGAACTGCAAACTCTGCTAAAGGTTAATAAAACTACATCTTGGACGTTCTGTGTTTTCTCTAAAGCTTTCATCATGAACTCCTCAGTGATAACTTTCCCAAGGAAGCAAGGAACAAAATTCAGTAGCATCTACCAATCCAATTCTTCAACTGTTGTGTTTGCTTTGTGGAGCTAACTGAAGACAAAAAAATGCCATGTGTCCAGTGTTTGCTTCCACAGAGAAAGAACATCTGAAGAAATAACAGCATTATTCATTTATCTGCCTGTATGCCTTAGACCACTTTTTAAAGAAAAGCATAGGATCTGAATGCTTTTTTTATCCATCTTACCTTGTAAATGATATGACGTAAGCTCAAATTCCGTATAAACAGTACAAACATGTTATACAAGTCCAGTGCTGGTAAAGAACATAATTCTTCCACTACCAGGGAAGTTCTACTGTTTTCAGGTAGCTTTAGTAGTAGGCTAAGTACTTCTTCATCACATCTTCCAGTTAAAGCTACCAGAAAGGCACTGTAAACAAACTATCATAATGCATGGGTATTAACATTTTTTCTTCCTGAAATGCATCACCTTTTTTGTAGTCAATAAAGCAAGAATTTGTGTCAGAGTAACACGATTTGCAGTCATCAACAGAACTGAAATAATGAACCATACAGGTCTATATCAGACTGTTACTTCATATTCTCTGTACCTATGAAGAGATGAAGTATATTTCTTATAAATATACTTCTCTATTTCCTATATTTCTACTTCCATCTGTGAACAGGTCCATCATTCAGTCTCTGAGCATTCAAACCATATTTCCAATGCTGAACATAACCAATCTAGCAGATACACACCTTTGTTGCAGAAACCTAGAATCAAAACCTAGATGTATGAATCACTAAAAATCAAACAACATGGACCTTCCTTCTTCCAGAGGACGCAAAAATTTAATACTTAGGGATGCCAATATGACATAATGTTCACTTTGAGTCAGTTCACATTTCTCAGCTCAACACTCCTTTGAAGCGTTGTTATTTAACAGTGGATGAAGGAACAAATGCCTAGGCAGACTTTGGGCGAGACTACAATAGAAACCTTCTTAGATAACGATGGTTTGTTACTTCCCACAAAAATGTCAAATCAAAAGACAAATGCTTGCAGCCCAGATACCTCAGGATTTCTTAGCTATGCTTGAAAGAAAGCAAATGGCAGCAAGACCAGAAAAATTACAAATTCAGAGCCTGTGGGAGCCAAAGTATAGTACTCGGGGCTCTACCAGACACCTTAGGGCAGAACACGCCTGTGCTGCCCCCACTGAATGCATCTGTAGCTGGTCTCACTCAGTGAGTGAGACCATCCTCAAAAGTTGGCCGAGATATGTAATTTCACTCTTTAATTCCTATGAACATTTTTATTTCTAACTTATTAATTGGACTTTCAGATTTTTATTCTGGAACAGGAATTTGCCTTTGTGATTTGCAAAGCATTTCCTATAGATAAGTAAATATTCACCTTTTCGTGCATGTACAAGGAATAGAATATGAATATAAATAACTTCTGCTAACAGCATAAAAGGATATGGATTTGGACTTCTTGTGGAGGAAATTTGATTCTGTGATACAATTTGAAATATATTTCCTCATAGCCCACATGAATATGACTATTTCGGTCCAGTTTAAACCCATTCAGCATTTTATCCACTAGATTAAGTCCCTCTGAACTTTTCCTGCAGCCTTTGAGTACCAGAGCTAATCCAAACTACTCTGTTCACTGAATGAATGCTTACAGCTTTCGGGTTACAAGTTTTGAGCAGTTTCAAAGCACCTGCTCTAGTACATGGAAACAAGCATAGCCAGAGCATAATATTGCCGCAGAAATTAAGGGTAAGTGCAAGAAGCACAAACAACTTGCAGGCTTCTCTTACCATTCCAGAGGCAAGCACAATAGTAATATATAATCACAGAAATAAAGGACTGCAATGGGCCTGTAACTATCATTATGGTTATTAGACAGTGGCTATATTGTACTATAAACATAAGGGGAATACCGAAATTATATCTTAAAAAAAAATTAATGGTGCATAATCAGCAAGTGCTCCATTTGGACTGGGAAAAGATTTAAGCACTGAAAACAAAAAATTCTGTATAGATATGCAAATTTGAGACATGTACATGTATCTAAACTCTACACAGAACTTCGGCAAAAAATGAGGGTAGAAAGTAATTTGAAAATTCAGTCAATTAGCATTGTTGTTCCAAAAGATCAAAGGTGCACCAGATCCCATTTAACTGAATCGCTTCCAGATGACTTTTCTCACTACCATTTACCAGCATCAAAACAACGAGCTAACAATGAAGGCAGTCATGCTGACAAAAACCCAGAAGTACAAATCATCTATAAGTAATTATGATGGCCTGAACTGCCTTTTTTCATAGTCACACTTCTCAGGAACAAAACTTGGAAGGGTTTCTGCAAGCGGAGCATTAGTGACACCCAGTGGCTGCTTGATTGACCTGATCAGTTTACACCAAATATACCCCCAGCTCCTTCCAGTTGGACAAACACTAACAAGAGAGAGAACCTGTAAATTAGGTGGCTTTTCTCATCATACCTGTTAACCACTGGGATCACAGGAAACAGAAACAATGATAACATACGCAGTCTTTCACTCAGAAAACTTGCACACAACACTGAAGAGACAACAGATAAAGCGGAGGGAGGCAAGGCAAGATACTGGTAAGATAATGTATGGACAGTGAGGAGTACATGAAGGAATAAAAAAAAAGATCAGACAACTCTTCGCTGTAAGGATCAGGGGTGGGAAGATACAAAAATATTTCTCCAGGAACCCTCACCTTTTCTACAGTGCCAAGATAGCAAAGCTCAAATTCCGTGTCAGCACAAGGGGGTAAGACACTTCCAAAAGTAATGAAGTGGTGCCATTTAGACCAGAAGACTAGTGCTACTATAAATCAATCTCTTCACATTATTAATATTTTAAAGTCTGAAGTCTCACAAAATATTTCACACAGAAGTGACAAGTGAAAATATAAGATTCCAGACAAAGTGGTTTGCTTTGTTTCACTTGGCACATTGAGCTATAGGTGGACCTTTTAATTTAACACCTCTTTTTGGTCATGTACCTTTGAGTGAGAAATACTGGCTTCCAAGATGGTACTGATAGTTTCTTCAGAAATATTGACAGAAGAACCAATGTCCAGCTTCAACTGAGTAAGATTGTGCACACACTCTTTGACTTTCACATCTGGAAGAGAAGAAAAATAGCACCAACAGTAACAATCTGCTTTACTAAATTGCCCACAGACTCTGTCCTTTCTGTTAGATTTATTCTAAGGGGTGATAAAGGACACAAAAACTTCCTATCATGTAATTCACTTCTACTTCAAATGTAAAGGTCATTCTTCTGACAGACTGAAGAGCTTATGCATCTATTTGCATTATCCTCTAAGAGCACAGGTTATCCCACATCCCTGCATTATAAGAACATCTGAAATTAGTGAAGCTGCCTCTAGTACATTAAGATTTTCTTTTTCCACTAACTGAAGTTTGCTCTTCTTTCTAATGAATCCCTGCATCTTATTGAGCAGGTTTTTACAGGGCAAACTGTGCTGTACTGTGCCAACTTAAAGCACATGTATGTGTACACGTGTACAATGGAAATACGACATTAAGTCAGTAGTCTGCATAAGCAGCATCCCTTTAGAGTTTGAAGAACAACAAAAAACTTATTGTCCTATAAAACTGCACACCAGTAACTTTAAAAAAAAAAGTGATGAAAACTGAAACCCACCATTCAAAAGATTAAAATTTCTGAGAAAAGCCGCTGCTGAATTTTCTGGCAACTGGTGATCCAAATTTTCAGCCACCCTGAAACGACAGCCTTAGTTTCACAAGTTATCAGAACCAAGTTATCGACATTACTATGTAAAAAGAGTGATTGATGTGAATAGGAAAAAACAGCCACTAAAGGAGGCAAAAGGGTCACATTATGTGGACACGTTGCGACCGCAGTAAGCAACTCACGCTGTTTTTATATGGTAGAGGGATCATCATATTTCATGCCTAAACAAGATTGCATATGTAGAGATCTTCCCAGGATGCCAAAGTGCTCTAAGAAACAGTAACACAGGTCTAGGAACGTGTCACTTGGTTTCTTAGTGAACACATATTTTAAGATCTAGACATACAAAGCACTGCAGTTCAGGATGAATAAAGTCTGTCTAGTTGTTTTTTAAGGTAATAAAGAGCATGCACACATCAGATATTAGTTATAATTAAAAAAATGGACACAACTCTATGGTCCATAAGAGCAACACCTAAGCTCAAGTTTTTCTGTATCGTTACTAGAAATCAGAGACCATTCAGGCCCATTATGAAAACTATCCAACAGCAAAACCAGTATAGCATCAAAGACCACTTCTAACTGACAGCAAGTCCAAAATACTCTGTGGTAGCAGCTTTATTCATTTACTTGAAATCCACTTTTTCCTCAAGAGAAGAGCAAATATCTTACATTATTCGGAGCTCAAGCTTGTCAGTTTACAAGCAATTGACTGAACTACTGAACTGACTGGAATATTTAGTGTTTTGCAAAAAAATATCCAGCTGCTGAGAGGACAAGGCCATAACAAAACAGCTTTAAATTTAAAAGAAAAATAATAAAGATGTCTAATCTAACCGAGGTAATGGAAAACTGAAAATTTTCTTAGTTGTAATTCAAAGCGTGCTCCATGTGAAGCAGCATGATCTGCAAGTGCTCAGCAGCAGCATAAAGGCTTCTAGAAACATCCAGAATTTTCCTAAATTACTTAAATAATGCGTGCATTGTATCCACTCAATTTTCAGTTAAATGAACAAAGGATAAGACACTTTGATAAACAGCATTTCTCCTATAATTACATAATTTAGAATGCAGATACACGCACAGAAAACACCTTTAACAAGACTCATGAAGCATAAAAAGCTTTACATTTGCAGTCGTCTCTGTATGTTCCCCAACGTTAGTTGACATTCACAGCTGCTATTGCTAGTATTTTGTAGGGTTCCCAGGAAGCCCTCCAAAGCATTAGATAGTTTTTGTTCTACATATAACATGCTCTCACAATCCCCCTTGATAAAAGCAGGCCACATTCTTGCAATATCCTACAAAACACAGAGATAATACAGTTAGCAAATTCATTATTATGCTATTGCTTGAAGTAGCAAGTTTTAGCAACTAGAGGATGCACTTTTTCAAGTGAGAATACAGGTAATGTAGCACTCTTTTACTCATTGTATTTGCCATGGAAAGTGGGCAAGGGGTTTTCATGAACCAAGGAATTTTCAAAAATGTGAATGTTGGAAACAACCAAAATATTTAGGATTTTACCTGGCCTATCAAAGGGATTCATTCAGTAACAGAAATGCCAACATTTTAATTTAACTTCAGAACTAATTAAGCTTTTGTTTTATTTATTTCAGGCTGACCATTTTTATCTTTAATAAATAAATCTAATCAACATCAGTTCCCATTCAGCAAACCAAAATATCTGGATATTCATATCCAAAGTTTTTCTTTCATTATGCTTTATATAGTACTCTTCTCTTTTCTCCTGAATATTCACACTTCTGATTTTGCAAGGTTGGGTTGTTTTGGGTTTTTTTAAGTATGTGCAAAAGTAGGTCATAGAAGGGTAGTGAGTACAGCAATGTGTTTGTTCCACAAAAGTCTACTTTGAGATATCAGTGATTCCTCTGACATCTGTTTACCTGAAAACGTTGCTGTTTATATCAGAAAAAGTCCAGCTAGACAAACTCCTGGAGCTATTTCATAAAGAGAAGGCAAATTCTATACTAAAAGCGTGACTAAGTATTTTGTCTGGGTGTGCAACACATGCGTGCACTATCCAAAGGCCTGCTTCCAACTCTGGATGAGTCTCTACATGTCAAATGTTTCTCTATCCTGCTGGTAATTTCATGCACTGTTAAAGAAAACCCCAACTGGTAACCACAATTACTATTTCAGCTTGAATGGCTCTGGCCAAGAAGTTTGTTTGTATCTTGCTTAATTTCACAGCTGTTCCCGTGAAGATTTAAAAATATGAATGTGCTCTGATTCATAAAATCAGCAGTATCACAAAATTTAACAGAAGTAAAATGGTGCTGCTCTTTGGTATTGCCATCTTGTAATTCTAGTTATATTTACAGTTTTCAAGGCTCACCAAAGTTTACCTAAGGAATTCTTTCTGGGTCCAACTACCAAAAGCATCAGAGCTATATACTCAATAGAAACCTCAGCTTTGTTTAGTCACTGTGGGGACTCATCATTCAGACAGTAGGAAGAAAACAAAGAAATTTCCTTTAATTTCCAAAGTTTAATGCATGATGTAAAGAACACTTGTAGGTGTGAAAACCACTCAAACCTGATAATGATCTTGAACCAGAGTGATTCCTTCAATGACAGGGAGGAGTAAGTGACTTGCTAATCCATCTTTACATTTTGTGGCAACACAGAAAAGGTTGCCGATGACAACTGGATCTTCTGTAAGATAAAATGTCCAGGCTTAATCAGTTAAAAAATAAGCAAGCTAGAGTAATAAAATGAAAAGTTAACCAAATAATAAGGCATGGAAAAGTTTTTTTAAAAACAAAGAAAGCCTGCTCTTTTAAGGCACTGAGAAATATTTCTGGCTAAATTTGCAGAGGGCTAGAAGGGCTAGTTTGATTCAGTTTCCATTACTCTTCTCCATTACACTTTCCTGATCATTAACAAGAACAGCAATACCTGCTACAGAACCAGAGAAGAAAACATTTTTGCTCTTTGTGAGCAAGAAGCATAACTCTGAAGAGCTATGTATATTAACCACATCTACCTCCACCATAGGCAGGGTCCCCTGATCCTGTCTCCCTGTGGACACATCAGGATGTTACTGACACTTCAGTGAGTACTAACTTTCAAATCTCACTGCAAGAGGAGGAAAATAGCATTGCATAGACATTTTGCATACCTAGGGATAAAGACTCCATATAGGAGATGTTTATCACCTGATCATCCATGGAGGAAGTTTCTACTCAAGATTGCAGTACCCATGTCTGTTCCACTCCCCTGCCTATAGTGGGTATGTATGTGGGAGAGCTGGAAAGGAGTTTGGCTTGACAGTTGAAGGGTCAAGTTTGGGTTTTCTTCCATGTTTTTTTTTCATTATGTTTGGTTTGTAAATTGAGAAGGAAGAATAATCTTCTAAATCCTGATCTTGTTCACAGAAATCTTCTAAAATCTTGATTTTTCTCACAGAAATAACATAATGCAAGTCAGTAATGCAAACCAAATCAAGCGGTTATCTTTTGTCATTAGGTTTTGTAATGTTTTTCTGTGGCAAATGAAACATTATAAAGCATCCTTATGTCCAGATTATTGAGATAAGAATGACAAAAGGTTTTGTTCTTAATCGCATTTTTCTCAATGGACTGTTCTTCATAGATCAAAGACAGTACCTGGGACACACTTTCAGTATTGCTTACTCTGAGCTCAAGATTCCTACTGTTTTACTCTTTTGCAACTACATCAGTCACAGTAGACTCTGGAAGATAGTCAGAATTGGTTTGTAATCACATATTACGTTTTGTTTAGAAATGAAGTTGGCATAAGACATTATCGATCTCATCTCTTGGTGACCAGTTAATACCACCTAATTGCTCTTTGCAAAGAATTCTGGACACAGTTGGGTTAAATATGAAGTTGGAAAAGTAAAGGCTTTGGTTTCCCCAAAGAAACATAATATGAAATTACACCCTTAGGTCAATACAGAGCCTTTCTTAAATTTCTCATCTTGAGGGCCTATATGCAAGGAATAAAATGAGCCCAGAATATTAAAATTTGAACTATTTTTGGCTAACTGTAGCTGAACAACATCACCTTCAATCCACTGGCACAACATAGCCAGAAGTGAGAGGAGGCACTTCCTTTACATACTTGCCCCACTTTCCATCAGCTATATGTTGCATGTGGCAACTCTGGCTCATTAAAAAAAACTCTGTGACCTGACTCAGTTCCCTAGCCTGGCAGGAAAATGCCCAGTAAAAAAAAGTAAGAAGTAACAGATGTGTGTACAGTCTCCTACTAGGTTTGTGAGTCAAATTAGAAAAAAAGAAGAGCTCCTGGTAAGAGTAAGCCCAGAGTAAGCCCAGCAAGAAGGGGAAGAGCACATGGCTGAAAATGAGAGGAGCTGCAAGACACGCCCCCCTCCCTCTACTGAGATTTCAAATCAGCATGACCACTCCAGAAAGAAATCATCCCCTTATGTGACCTGTATTTTTTTTTCTGTGCTTCTATTGGTTTAATTTCCAGATATCAGTATGCTTGACTTGCTTAGCATGAAATTAACTCATTTTTCCAAAAAAGTTGCTTATAGTAACCACTTAACATCACAGTGCTAACACATGTGGTGATCCATACAGTCCCTGCTGTGGTAACCAACCTGAAAATATTTTAAGAATGTTCAAGATAGTAAACTGCAACTTCTGCAATAGTAGGACACTACCAGGGTACAAATGTTTCTGAAGAATCTTGCAGATGTTAGATGCTCTATAGAAAAATTAATAAGAAAGCATTATTTTCATAACAAGGGTACCACAGAAATTTTCAACAAGTGCCTATGTGAAATTGCAATCTTCAGTGGACCATATAAGAATTTCAACATTAACAGTTACTATATTTGTCTGAACTATTTCAAAATTGCACAGAATCACAGAATGATAAGGGTTGGAAGGGACCTCTGGAGATCATCTTGTCCAACCTCCCTGCCAGAGCAGGATCACCTACAGCAGGTACATCATAACACAACACTTCAATGTCAAAAGGAGAGTTTTTCATTAGAAATGCTAAAAACGACTTCACAAAACCATACTGGTTCCAGAAATACTGAGAGCCCACAGCATATATTGACTTGCTAACAAAGAGCAGAATACTCAAAGTCCCCAATAATCAGCATTTGGGGAAAATAAACTACTTTTCCAATATATGGTTTTTATTTTTCATCATTTTTGGCTAATACCTAGCCCTGCTGATTACTGGTTTCAGGTATTTGTGTAAAATTAATTACAAAGGTCTAAATACCACATCAAAGACACGCATCAACTTCAGAATGCTGTTTCTCAGCTGGTTTATGTCAGTAGAATTAGTAACTCTACCAGCAAGACACCTTGGAGCTGTTTGAAGCAATCAACTTGCAGGATTCATTCAGGGAGTATTGCTTAAATGTCACAACTCCATTTTAGCAGTGATTTTGTTAGATAAATTGTCAGTAACCATTTTCCTGAAGCAGAGTTCATCTACTGCTGAAACACATTTAAGAAATCTGACAAAAATCATCTTGGGCTCACGACTCCTTCAGAAATTAGATTTGTTAAACTTAACAATTTAAGAGTTGGTCAGCAGCAACTCTGGCCTTGAATTGGTCAATGTTTACTCTTTGGGGCCTGCAGAGAGCTTCTAGCTTCTTCTGGCAGCAGCCATTAGCAAATGTAAGTTGAAAACACTTAAAAAGCAATATAGCTACATTTATGTATAGAAAGAAAAGAAAAATTTAAAAAAAAAAAATCACAAACCTTCATCCCAAGCAATCATTAATATTTAGCTCCACAGCCAAAATGACTGTTGTCTACCAGTAACTATGGGTTCCGTGTTCAGAACAGCAAGAATTTTAAAACACTAGTAGCAATGAAGCAGGGGAAGGGTCTAGAGAAAAAGTCTTATGCGGAGCAGCTGAGGGAGCTAGGGTTGGTTGGTCTGCAGAAAAGGACGCTGAGGGGAGACCTTATTGCTCTAGAACTACCTGAAAGGAGGTTGTAGCCAGGTGGGTGTTGGCCTCCTCTCCCAGGTAACCAATAATTAGACAAGAGGAAATTGCTTCCAGCTGTGCTGGGGAGGTTTATATTAGATATAAGGAAAAACATTCGTCACCAAAAGGGTTGTCAAGCATTAGAATAGGCTGCCCAGGAAAGAGGTTCAGACACCATCCCTGGAGATATTTAAAGACCTGTAGATCTGGTTTAGTGGTGGATTTGACAGCGTTAAGTTAATGGTTGGATTCAATGATCTTAAAGGTCTTTTCCAACCTAAACTATTCTATGATTTTATTCTATTATGTAAATATTTGGTTTTATAACAATTCTAGAGAAACCACTTTGAGTACCAATACAGATGATTAAACACATAAATAACCTGGTCTACACAATATAATGTGATATGAAATATGGCTGGTCTGAACAATACAAGTTGATAATACAAAGTACTGTTTTACTGAAAAACACAAATCTGAAATAGTAATTAACTTAATAATTTTGACTGAGATGTTTCCAAAGAACCCTCCTGTCATTGTCAGCACACTGTCAAAATGAATACATTGAAAATGCTCACCTCATTTCTCCCATTTTATCCTTACGCAAATCCTTTAGTAAGAAGATTATTTTGTTCCTTTCATGTTCTGTGGTAGACTGAAATATCTTTTGTAAGTTCTCTTGCATGATTTCCAGAGTTCTGTTTTGGGACTGCATATAAATTTCTCTATATTGTATGTTATCAAAAAATGAATCAATTAAGTTAACGATCTGAAGCTCAATATTGTCTATTTGCAGGGCTTCTTCGATAACATTAAGATCAGCAATGATATGAAGGAGACTGTTTAGCAAAACTGAATTAGCAATATGAGCATTATCCAATTTTTGTCTTCTAAGATGACCATCAACGAGCAACACACTAGTGTAATCTTCTTTAGGTTTATTTTGGAATAGTTCCAGAAAGTCAATAATATCTTTGACGATCAGCAGTACATCATTTGATGAATTTTTATTAGCCATAGGGAGAACTAGCCCATGCATTATTTTAGAATAATTTTTGTTACACTCACATAGAATGTTGTTCACAATCTCCTGTATGTCTTCAAAATTTCTTAACATAGCCTCTACAGATGATGTATTAAGCTGCTGTATTAAAACATCAAGATCCATTGAAGATGACTGTCCAGTGACTAACTTTAGTAATTTCAATTCTCGATCTATCACAGCAAGAAAGTGTCTAACGTTAAATTTCTCCAATAAATCTTCTATGCTTGTGACTATAGGAAGCCAGAAGTTCTCAAAGTTATCAGACATGTTATTGTTCCCACTTAAAGCTGATAATAACATGAGCACTGAGTATGTCTGGTTTCCAACAGAAGATATCATCATTAAAGGCTGAATTATAGAAAGAAAAGAACGGGTTGATTCTGTATCAAGGAGTCCAGAAACTTCACTGGTCATATTCTTAATATTAGTAAGAACAGTCTTTACAAGTGATGTTCTTGAATGTCTGCTCCAATTTAGACCACCATGAAGAACATCCAGCTGCTCAAGAACACCTTTGGCCATCTCCATTTCAGCCACTGGCATACCACCCAACATTTCTACAATTTGTAAAGCCATTTGTCTCTTTGGTGTGGAGGAACAATTGATTGAGTATGTATTATTCACCTGCAGTGGCACAGCATAGAGGGATAGTTCATTCCAAAAATCTAGCAACTCTTTGAGAACTGAGCCATTTGCATGATGGAGTTCAGAAAATTTCAAAAGAAGAGAGTTCCATTCTTTGATCTCATGGAAAAAACAAGTCAGATTACGAGCAATATCCATCTGAAAATCTTCCGTAGTGCATGAGGAACTGTCCACCAGAGCAATGAGTTTCAGCTCCTTAATGACTTTGGTGATTGCATTGTAACTAAGACTAGAATTGCTATACACAAAGTCACAAGGACTAAAAGTGGGATCGTCCTGTGGTGTTGCTGTTGTGAGAGTCCAGCAGAACACTGCAGAAAAACAAACTGAGGTCTCTGCAGGTTCATCAGACATATCTGTCAGTATCTCAAATAACAGTAAAAGACCGTCTACGTGTTCAGAGAACTCCTCTTCAGTAAACATTGGCATTTTTGCTTCCTGAGTCAGTATAAATTCATATACTTCAGTTAGTGCTTCTGTGATGTTCCCATGAGCTAATCTTTCTGTAAGGCTGATGGCATCAAGGAGAAGATGGAACACCTCTTCTACATCATAGAGCTCCTCTTGTTCAAAGAGTCGTGTTACTTGCCATAATCCAGTCAGGTTCCAATTACATGAATTGTTCTCAAACATATCCCACCAGTCTGTTAATATTTCTAAATCGGAGTTCTCAGTATACAAATGTTTGATATTTTTAAAGAAGTTATCTAGGCTCCTCTGGACTTGTTTGAATTGAGTTATCAAGAACTCAACATCCATGTTCCTTGTATTTTCCACCAAGGCTACCATATGCTTTAGAAACTCTTCATCGTGTCTTAACGGAAAGCCAGAAAAACCAGAAGACTTGAAAATTTTGAGTGTCTCCCTCACCAGTTCAATATTCAGAGCTGCTGTTTCTATCAGTTTCTGGAGAAATGCTTTTTGTTCAGCCTGCAAGTTTGAGTCAAGTGTGCTAATCACATACTGAAAGAAGTCTGTCAACAAACTGGAATTTTTCTCATGCAAGAAAGCTTCAGTCTCAATATCCAAATGAGAAGAGCTGTTTCCTTGAATTTCAAAAGTTTTATTTTTCAGAAGAGTTTGAATTTCTGCCAAGAGTTCTACTGCTGAAAGCTGAACTTGGTGAAAAGGATTAAGTAACATCCTCAAAGTCCTGTTAGATTCATGGACTGACTGACTAAAATGAGTCTTATTGGATTTATACCATGAGTGCCCCACGAAACTATTGACAGGCATTAGAATTTGCCCTCTAGAGTTATTTAAAAGTGTAAAAATAAACTCAAGCACACTAACGTCATATTTTATATAAAATTCAGGAAGAATAATCTTTAAAGTTTTTGCTATAATATTGAAATAAGCATTTGCACAAATCACATTGGAATCAGTTAGAGAACATTCAGGGAGTATCAAATTAAAAATCGAATTAACGAAGTCCACCACATTCATTAGTTTAGCATCTGTCTCACTACTTCCCAGAGATTTCAGTAGAAATAAAATATGTTTTGCACTTTCAAGGTGAGAAGTTGACTTGTATTTTTCACTTAGATTACTTAATCCATGTATCCATCTGTTACAATGGGCTGCTTCATCCGCTGTGCTATAAAAGTTTAGAAAGGAATTAAGAGATGAAAAATTTGTTTGTGAATGGCTTCTGTCTTTATGAGTATTTCCCAAGATTAGTTTGGTAATATTCTGGAAAATGCTGATACAAACCATATGGTTACCTTGAGGTACACTTTTAAAGAAAGAAATAGTGTCATTTATTTCACTGA